>JABASF010000625.1:0-35595 GCA_019776145.1 Harlomillsia oculata
CATTTTGTGTAAAACTGATTTATTAGTGAATATTATTTATTAGTGAACTATATACATTATAAATGACTTAGATTGCCAACGTTCTACAAAAGATTTTAAATGTACAGCTCCCGAAAAGCCCATCCTTTGTTGTTGAAGGATTTCCTAATTGCTCGTCTTCGGAATTCGTCATAAATGAGGAGAAGGATTGAAAATGGAATGGGAAGTATCCAGTCGATGTACCTAAATTGATTATTCAATGAATGCAATGCATGTCAACGTTACATTCAATACAGTTAATTAAAATATTTAAGTTTAGACAAATGTTCGCATTACGTCAATGGCAAAAACTTTAAGCCGTGATTGAGGTACGGAGTGTAAATGAAAAAGCAAGCTAGAGCAAGTTCAAATGGGATGGCGACGTTCATATTCCAGTTACTAGAAATGTAAAAGGTTTATAATAACGATATTAAAGTGAATTAATTAGGTTTTTACTGGTTTTTCTACATCCACGTTCCGTTCTTCAAACATTCAAAAGTTTTTAAATGGAATCGTTGTCATTTTGTGTATTTTTTTTACTCACTCGAGGCCTTTTTGAAAAATGCTCATTCGTCTAGTTTTACAGCAAATTACATTAATGACTTGCATCAGTACAATTGCAACAAAGGATGATGTCTGAGCTGTTATTTTAAAATCTTTTGTAGAACGTTGGCAATCTAAGTCATTTATAATGTATATAGTTCACTAATAAATAATATTCACTAATAAATCAGTTTTACACAAAATGGAAATTACATTGAAGATTTAAATGCGGAACCGAACCAGTATCAGAAACACAAACACCCCCAAGAACAAAAGATCATCTTTTAGATCTTAAAAATATTAATTAAATAAGTTATTAATTAATATTAAACATCGCCGACGAATTCTATAAACTCTTTTTTTGTCAAATTATGAAAATTGGATTTATAGTTCACATTTTCATATTATATATGATGTGTCACGTTCACGTGTCATAATACATATTAGTTTTATTTTAGAAATCATGCCGCTTAAGTAGAAATCTTTAATGTTTAACAATTGGTTTACGTACGTGTTATTGTGATTACATACTTTTAACTTTTAGTCTTCATCACGTCGCATTAATATAACTCAACTATTATATAAAAAGACGCACGAATTAATAAGTCAATATTCATTTTGACTTTTGACATTGACATGACATTTCGTCAATTATTCTTCATGTCAAAGTTCTTTTCCATTTACGTTTACGTTACCAATTTTGCATGAATATCACAAATCTGAAGCTGAACCTATAAAACATAAATATAGTCAAATTCGGAACAAAAAGTGCACGATTCTGTTACATTCCAAGCGGCGCAGATCTTCAACTCTTCAGTCCTACGTTACGTCAAGTCAACCGATTGCGTTGCGATTGCCGGCAGCAGCAGTTGGTTGGAATTTGAATGGACTTCTGCTTATTCTTACTTTTAATCGAAATCCGGTAAACGAAGATAAGAAGATTCCTTTCACAATAGTCAATAGTCATATAGTGTAGTCGTGTAGTGATTTGGTGTGTCATCGGCTGTTTTGTGTAACTGAAAGTCAGCATGGCTGCTTTTGAAGGTATGTTAATTAAAATACAAAATATTGTAAAGTAACACCGTATAACACGTGAAACTGTAAAATGTACATCTTTAATTCCTTCATACCGTTTTTGTATTAGAAATGGGAGTGATGCCAGAAATTGGAAAAGCTGTGGAGGAAATGGATTGGACGTAATAAATAAGATTGTCTTCTACAAACAAAAAAATACTAACGTTGAATCGAACTGAAATGTTTAATGAAGATTTCAAAAGAATGTTATTTTGTAATTTGATTATAAGGCTTCCAACTGATGTCCAGGCTGAAGCAATTCCATTAATACTTGGAGGTGGTGACGTTTTGATGGCCGCTGAAACGGGTTCTGGAAAAACTGGAGCATTTTGTCTTCCAATTTTGCAAATAGTTTGGGAGACTCTGAAGGACATTAAAGAGGGTAAAACTGGAGTTGGATCAGCTGTTGCAAGTAAGTGAATCGAATGAGATCATGCGATTATGTGCTTACAAAGTTGTATAGCATTCTTGTAACTGTGCGTAAATATTACAGGTACCAAATGGCAGTTGTCGATGTTTGACAGAGGTCCCGCTTTTGCAGTTACTCCGGATGGGATGCGGTGTCAGTCCCGAGAGACTGCTTCATGGCACGGTTGTAGGGCCACGAAAGGAGTTAGTGGAAAAGGAAAATACTTGTTTGAGACCATTGTACAAGACGAAGGACTTTGTAGAGTAGGCTGGTCAACACAACAAGCCGTCTTGGATTTGGGAACTGATCGATTCGGTTTTGGTTATGGAGGAACAGGGAAAAAGTCTAATAATAAGCAGTTTGATGACTACGGAGGATCTTTCGGGAAAGCTGATGTCATTGGTTGTTGTTTGAATTTGGATGCTCACGAAATACGGTTCTACAAGAATGGGGAAGATCTGGGTGTCGCTTTTAGAATCGCGTCACAGCTTCAGAACGAAGTTTTTTATCCAGCCGTTGTTTTGAAGAATGCCGAAATTCTGTTCAATTTTGGGGAAGACAAATTGAAATATGAACCTCCAGTAGGTTACGTACCAATTTGCAAAGCTGATGATGCAAAAAACAATGCAATTTCGTCGGCTGGAGCCGCCTCTGCTTCTAAGGGAGTAGAACTGGCAGCAAACGCTCCACAAGCCATTATAATTGAGGTAAAGAGTGGTTTCATTTTTACATGGGTGACATGAAGTTAACGATTGATTCAAGGTTCTTTTGTGCTTTCCACTTAGCCTTCGAGAGAATTGGCCGAACAGACATCAAACCAAATTCAAAAATTCAAAAAGTTTATTGATTCTCCGAAAGTCCAGGAATTGCTCGTGATCGGCGGAGTTCCTGTCAGAGAACAAGTTCAGGCATTGAACAAAGGGGTTAGCAGTTAGCGCCAAAAGAATAATCGACTACTGCTATAATAATTTATGTTGGTTTATAAATTATTTGTATTTTTGGTCCTTATAAAGGTCGATATTGTTGTAGCCACTCCTGGAAGATTGGAGGAGTTGATTAATACTGGAGAATTGTCATTGTCTCAATGCCGATTTTTTGTACTTGATGAGGCCGACGGCTTACTGAAAGCTGGTTATGGGAAGTTAATCAATAGTATGCATCAACAAATCCCTAAAGTCACCGCAGATGGAAAGCGCCTTCAAATGATTGTTTGCAGTGCGACACTACATGATTTTGAAGTGAAAAAGTTAGCTGTAAGTTCCGGCCATTTGTTTCGCCGTCTACAAGTTCTATATTGAGACTGTTTGTATTTGTGGATTGTTTGCAGTTTTTTTTTTCTGTTACCACTATCAGGAAAAGCTTATGCATTTCCCCACGTGGGTGGACCTAAAAGGAGAAGATGCAGTTCCTGAAACGGTTCACCATGTTGTGGTTACGGTTGACCCACGAAAAGATACTTCTTGGCAGTCGTTGCGTCGTCAAATTACCACAGACGGCGTGCATCAACAAGATAATGTACGACCAGGCTCTAATACTCCAGAAACTTTCTCCGAGGCTACCAAATTATTGAAAGGGGAGTATTGTATAAAAGCCATTGATACCTTGAAAATGGACCAAGCAATTATTTTCTGTCGGACAAAGGTCGATTGTGATAATTTAGAGAATTATCTCAACAGTGTTGGTGAGTACATGCATGAATTTTCAGAATGTGTTTATATTCCACACGTTGGCTACGTATGGACGTATCGCTAAGTTATGTAATGACGACGTGTTATATTGAAGATGTAGGTGATAATTGTTGATTGCTTCCATGTAGGTGGAAATGACCGTAGTCGTTACTCATGTGTATGCCTTCATGGAGATCGGAAACCTCAAGAACGTAAAATCAATTTAGAAAAATTTAAAGAGAAAAAGGTAAAGTTTCTAATTTGTACGGATGTCGCCGCTCGTGGATTGGATATATCTGGGCTTCCATTCAGTACGTTAAACAGTATTATATTGTCATTGTCTATGATCGCGTGTTGTTCCATTGTTAAAAATTAAAATGACATTTATTTGGAATTTAGTGATTAACATTACCCTTCCGGATGAGAAGTCCAATTACGTTCATAGAATTGGACGGGTTGGAAGAGCAGAACGAATGGGTCTTGCCGTTTCCTTTGTTTCAGCAGTTCCGGAGAAAGTAAGTACCTAATAAATTGTCAAAATTTATTATTGTGGTACTGTGGCACATTGTGGCGTGTGTACATTTTAATGTATTAAAACAGTCCGGAACTTGAGAATTTCTGCCATTTATAGGTTTGGTATCATGGTGAATGGTGTAATTCTAGAGGGAGGAATTGCTGGAATACAAACCTGACTGATCATAGACCTAAAGGCTGCTGCGTTTGGTACAATGAGCCTCAGGTAAAATAATGAAATCGGGTTAGTTATTTATTTATTGGTAATACTAAAGGATATAGTTTCAAAATAAGAAATTCTTGATGCACATTTAGTATTTGGCTGACATTGAAGATCATCTTTTAGTTACGATACCACAAATTGAAACAGATATGAAAGTCCCGTGTGACGAGTTTGATGGGAAAGTTACGTATGGACAAAAGAAACAGCAAATGGGTAAAGCTTCACAATTAGGCTTTGTGGACTCAATAATCTCATTATTGGTTACATATAATCGTATAAATTGAACAATAATTTGACTTGCAGACACATCACACTTATATCATTTATCGCAAACTGCGTCTTCTCTTGTTGAACTGACTGATTTGGAAAAAAATACTCAGATTCTCTTTCTTCGTCGTCATTTTTCAAAGCAATTGTCGTCATGAAAAGTTGTTCGAACACGTGTCGTCTATTATTATACGTCGTTTTATAAATTCTGTATCACTAAACTATTTGGCTCTGACTATTAAGCTGTTTTAACAGTTTTGATCTGTTTATAAAATTCGAATTATTCGAAACCTCAAATCAAAATCCCAGTGCGGGATGGAATAGTAATAGTATTATACTTTTATCGTATATATGAAATAAAGTTTAACAAATACAATAGATTTAGATTAACGATGGAACATCGGAACGTGGTTGGCCTAAAAGTACATAAAGAATCGAATATTATCCGGCTGTCATTCTATCGCTCATGTCATTATCATTCAAGTTAATTGTGTGTCGTAAAATAACATCTGCTCATCTCGTAGCATTCTAACCACATCAACATATTGCAACATTTTCTTCCATTGTACATGCAGATATTGGATTTCAAATGCTTCGTTACTGTGCAATGTATTAGAAAACTGAACAGCCAAGCCATATTCACCATTATTGACTAAAATGTGTTCACATGAAAAACTCTTTGTTCCGAATGTCGAAATACCCATTTTAATCGAGTTATGAATGCAATGGTTTATTAAACTGATTATTAGAAAGCATTGCTACTGCATATAAACCCACATTTATTGAAAGTATAAACGTCGTTTTCATACGCTTCAGTTCTAAGAAATCCTAAGCATTCCTAAGAACTACATGAGAAAGAGAATGGCAAACATCCGAAAATTCGTTATCGCATTAGGTAAACACTTTAAATTTTAAATCGTGCTTATACGTGTTTCTGGAAATCATTACGGTTCCCCTGATTACTTTTACTTTGTGAAACAGCATTGCATTTAAGTTTGGTTGCTGCTGGACCATCATGCGATCTTAATTTGAATGCTATGCCTACCTGGTTGCCCCTCATGTGGAAAGACAATTCTATGCTATACCCGAAAGAAACTTCGCCTGGACAATGGGCAGTTTCTATTCCATTAGCGTCCGATTTCCAGATCGGGTGTGGAGACGTAACTTTATTGAATACCTTATCAAGATCCGATATTGGGTTGGAGGAAACAACTGTGAATTGTGATTCCAATGGAAATCTGGCTATTCAAGTACTTTCACGTTACACATCAATTTATAGAAATACAATATTTATATTACCTTCATGATTCAGGTTGTAAAGGTTGTTCTAAGACACTTCGGTATCTTATTTTTGGGATCTTGGCCTTCTTGTAAAATCTAAAATGTTAATCTTGTACTCATTGCTAGCTTTCGCCACCTGGAGTCACACCAATCCTTTCCCAACTTGTAACTTTCCCTGAACTTGGATGCAAGAAAGCTCCGAAGGAAGTCATCATTCAAAATGGCACTTGCTACAATTCTTACACTGCCATTGACATTCGCTATGATACACTTTCCGGCTCGTAATATTGATTATTCAGTCATTGGTTTATCATCATTCTAAAACGTTTATGCATTAATTTTATGAACAATGTCTTAGAATACCCCTGATTAAGTTGTGCCACAACTCAGCTGAAGATAACACAGTTTATACATCTCATGTTATCCGCGGAGGAGCTTTGAATGATTACGAAATATCCAATAATCGTCCAAGTTTTAAAAGTGCCCAATTCTACCCGACAACTTCCCCCAGCACGGCATACAATCAAAATCAACAGTTGACAACAGTTGAAAGTTTGGTAATGCTACAATAATCTACCCTCATTTGCATATAAATTGAAGACGTCATTGCAGTATTTTTAGCAAAGGGTAACATTAATATGGCACGTAATTACAATTTTAGGTCGGATCCTCCACTCTCGCAGCAACTTATATAGATTCATCTAAATCATTTTACTTTGCTCGGGGTCACTTGGCACCCGACGGGGATTTTGTCCATGTCTATGAACAAAATGCTACTTACTACTACGTCAATGTCATCCCTCAATGGCAAGCGATCAACAATGGAAATTGGAAGGTAAATGACATAGAGAATGAGATTATCATTAAAAATTAATATTGTTATGGTAGGCAGACTGTCACTGTCAGACTCTCAGTCTCAAAAGCTATCGTGTAATCGTGTTTTGTATTATTCGGTTTTAGAGTTTTTTTGACTATATCTAAAATTTCTAAAAATTATGAGATTAAGTGCTTATTTAGACAAATTTCTATATTCTTTCAAAAGGCGATGGAAGTAGCCATTCGGAATTACGCTATCAACAAAAAGGTCAACTTGAATGTGTGGACAGGAGGAAAAGGAGTGATGAAGTTGAATGATGTGAATGGTACCCCAGTTGATATTTATTTGACCAAATCCAAGGACGCCTCTGGATCCAACAAGATACCGGTTCCTCAAATGGCATGGAAAGCTGTCCATGATCCAGTGAACAAGAAAGCAATTGCCGTCATTGTCTTGAATAATCCGCATCTCACTGGAGTCAGTCCGAGTGACATCATTTGTCCTGACATTTGTGATCAATTACCTTGGGTCACTTGGGACAGAAAGAACATTAAAAAAGGTTACACTTACTGTTGCACATACACTAACCTTCGTAAAAGTCTTTCATTCCTTCCATCGGTGGGCACTGTTGGAATGATCGTCTAAAATGGATTTTTGGTTACAATTGGTTACAATTTTTGTTTGTCACTATTTCCGTATTTTAGTAATTTCCAAACTCTTCAAAATGTTAACATTATTTGACATGCTCTTCCTTTGCTGTGACAGGTTACATTGTGTTTTAATTCTATTTAATCGCATCATATTCATTGAATAGGATCAGGATGATGACGAGACAGATTAAACCATTAAACTAGAAATTGTATTAAACCATTGAAATCATGCCGTTCTTATCAAAACTCATAATAAAAAGCGTGACATGAACTTAAAAAAGAATTCCAAAAGTCATTGGATTGGATTGCTTTTAAATAATTGTCTACATGAAGTAAACATTCTGTTTAGCAATGAGCTTCGAATGCAAATTGTGTTAAAAGTAAACTATAATGTGCAGTGTACGCGTCATTGCTTCAGAAATTCATAAATCATAGTTTTGACATTGAAAATCGAAATCATGACTTCTTTTCAACTTTTTGTAGTTTTAATGTGTGTGATTTTTACCGAGTATCACGAAAATAAAGTCAATGCGGGTATGTTGATTAGCCGCTCGGAACAGTTGGATAAACAAGGTAACAATTACTGGGCATCTTGGACTGTTGATCTGACCAAAGACTTAATTACCTTCAATGTTACCGTAAAAACCAACGGGTATATCGGTTTTGGATTGTCACCAACTGGAGGAATGGCAGATGCTGATATCGTAATCGGCTGTGTTTATCCTAATGGAACCGCTTATTTTTCAGTAAATTAATCACCCTAATTTTCATAGTTAAGTTACGTCATCACTTTGGCAAGTAATCTTTGGTAATTTTAGGACAGACATGGCACAAGTAACACACAGCCTGTAGTCGATGAAAAACAAAACTGGAACCTGACTAGTGGTACTCAAAATGCCACGCATACCACACTTGTATTCTTCCGAGTTTTGGATACTTGTGATCCCGACGACGTTATCATTTCAGTAAGACTTGTACAGAACAATTAAAATTGTACTGTTTGAAAGGAAAGGTATATAACGTAATTACGTAATAGCCTCTGTGGATGTGTTGTTTGATTAAAAGAATGATACTCTCAATATAATATGGGCATTTGGATCTTTCGATGAAGTCGAATACCACAACAAAAATCGAGGAAGCTTTTCAGTCAATTTTCTGGATCCACAAATTCCACCTTTGGACACAAGTGCTCAAAAGTGGAATTTAACAGTGAACATGACCATGCCAAGCGTGAGCACATCGTATTGGTGCACAGTCCACCGAGGACCAATTCTTAAATCGAAGCATCACGTCATTGGGGTAACTTAAGATTTCGGTGTCACATAGATTTGGGAAGTTTCATCAATCACTCATTGACTCATTTATATTTATAAATGTATATTCCAGTTTGAACCAAAACTTATAGGACAGTCGTCAATAGAACACACTCATCACTTTGTCATTTTCAGATGCGTTCCTCCTAAAGGAAAGGACGCAAAGACTCATTTTGAACCCTTTGTCAACAGTCAAGGTGGTGAATGTTATGATTCCGTCGGGAAGAATGGTACTAATTCCGTACCAATCGTTGAATGTCAGCAAACCATTTACGTTTGGGGAGCCGGAGGAAAGGTATGACGTATGAATCAATTGCGTTTATCACAGCGTGCGAATTCAAAAGAAAATTGCGAAAAAGTTTATAGATTCGTGAATTCTTGAATGCTAAATTTTGTTCCAGCATATGGTCCTACCAGCAGAAGTCGGTTATCCAATTGGAGAATCAGAAAATGAATATTTCATGATGCAAATTCATTACGACAATCCCAAAAAGTTGTCCAATGTAAAGTTTGAGAGTGGAGTACAGGTTTATTACACTAATAAATTAAGGTAATATATCAATCGTATTAATTGTGATTTCAGTGGTTCAAGATGTTTTCATTTTTTCATGCCTTCATTCTGCTACAGGAAAAATGATGCCGGATTATTAGAACTTGGTCACAGTATTATCACTTCTCATGTAATTCCTCCCAAATCTCCCAGCTTTGTTATTGCTGGACACTGCAGCTCTGGTTGCACCACTCAGCATTTCCCGGATACTGGAATTCGGGTTTTTAATGTTTTCATGCATTCTCATTTATCCGGTAACTCACACTTTTAAACTGCTATCTGCTATCTCTCGCTCCATTGCCTTTAAAAGCGAACTCATTACGTCGTTATTACAGGACGCAAACTGAAGGTTCGCCATTTCCGGGATGGCAAAGAACTGCCATGGCTTATGAAAGATGATACCTACAATTTTAATTATCAACAAAGCCGACCCCTTCCCAATGAAGTCGTTCTAAAGAAAGGCGACCATTTGACTTACGGTAACAAAATTGTCATGAACCTGTAATTAATAATAGACAAAGTGACACATAGCGATTTTAATGACGGCATCATGTACGGCACATTTAGAATGCACGTACAACACATCCTGGACAGACGGAACAGTCATAGCCGGACTGTCCACGAGAAATGAAATGTGTGTCGCATACGTTTGGTACTATCCCCGAATACCGTTGGAACACTGTCAGAGTTTTTACCCACTGGACCAACTTCCAAGTTTGTTTGGAATGCAAAATATAACATGGTATGAAAATGAAAAAAAAAACATTCACTGATTGTGTTTATGATTGCCAGTCATCGTTTGTTGCATCACGAATCACATCACATCCCGTCGTGATTTTTACAGGGTACCTGGTGCAACTGAGCCCATTGTCACAGGCCCAGGGAAAATGACAAACATGACCTTCACCAAAGCATTGGACACTGAAGTGAAATGGACAGATGAATTTAAAAAGAGTCTTCAAAAGACTCTTCGGTTTGACGACCACTTGAGTCTATGTTCAGTGAAAAAAGACAGCGGAAATGACTCATCTTCCAATGATTCAACAACCGGACAACCAATGCCCAGAACTACATACCCAAAATTCGCAGAAGAATACAAACTAATTACGAAATGTCCTTCAAATGCAAGCAAGAGTGGAAAATAAAATACAATCAATCATATCAAAATAAAATAACTCCATTTTAATTCATTCATTCAGTATCAGCTTAAGGCTTGATTAGTCATTAATTAGTCGTAGCAAAATCGTAATCGTCTGATACTAACCGCAAACGACGCTATACGGTTAACACACCTTTCAAGTTTCAATGTCAATCTAAAACATTTGATTTACGATATTGACGTATCTTCCAGTTACTTTTGAAGTTGAATCCGTGAACACATGTAATCACAAAGACTTTTATGTTTTATTACATCTTCTTATTTGTCTTGTCACGTTGTCACGTTATGTCATGTCCTAAAAGTACTGTACAATCATGAAATAGTGTGAACCTATGAACAGAACTTCCATGTCCACAACAGCATAACAAGCGGACAAGCACAAATTGCATCACACACAAGGACTAAGGAAAGGACGACAAGACACTTCAAACACATGCACATTCACGAAAGTGAAGTTGGAGTCTTGGAGTCTCGTCGAGTGCTAGCAGCTGGAAACAAACTGTGTTTGTGAGGACAAACCGGCTTTTTGAAAAGCAAACTGTAAGTAATAATAAACGGTTAAGAAAACTATTAAGCATTGCATTTTGATCATTACAATTTACAATCTATTTAAATTAGACATTACAAGTATATCAATGTATATATAATCTATCGTACCGTACTATATATTAAGTTTTGTTTTACAGAGGTGTTTTGAAAAGATTGAAAATGGAAAGCAATGGAAACTTTCTGCGATTGGGCTTATTGGACATGATGAACGCCAATGTTAATGAGGTAAAACTTGTACTGCATAATTTGACTTTTTCTTCTGGCTAAAGTTAAAGTTCTTGATTATTATTATGGCTACTGGATGATCCCTGGTCTTATAGTTTTTGATTAATTGGAATTTTAGATGGATGTCAATACTTTAGCTGCCCACGTTGATGAGCTTAAATACATGTACCTTCTTTTACAAATTCGAAACGGGAAAATTCCTGTTATCCGTGATCCAGTGGTAAGATGATTAATGATTAAACCTTAATGCTCTGCTTGAATGCCTTTCCGCAATGTTATGTATGTTTCTTTCCTTTTTTTGGACTAAAAACGTATTTGATTAATGTAAATGTAAACTGTAAAGATTTAGATGTTTATAAAATTATGGTATAAAGTTAAATAATAAGGCTCTTGTTGTACAGGAAGATAACTTGGATTTAGAATTTTATTTTTTACTAATTTTACAGTATTATTGACCGTTTTGTTTGATTTTTAATTAATGTGAACAGGAAGAAGAAATGGGTGCAGCATTTGAAGCTGCTTTGAAAAAGTCGTCATCGGAAAAATCCGAAAAGCCGGTGAAGGACGCGGTGAAGACGGTCAAGGAGAAAACACTTTCGGCTACGACTTCCGACAATAACAAAAACAAGACCGTTGTTCACTCTGTTTCTGACGGAGGAGAAACAATTGACATTGGGAGATTGGACTTGCGGATTGGTAAAATTATCGAAGTGAGCCGACATCCGGATGCCGACACACTTTATGTCGAGAAAATTGATGTGGGTGAAGCAACTCCGAGAACTATCCTCAGTGGTTTGGTAATTTAATTATAATTTAATTATTACTGCTTCTTTATGTTGTGTGTTCTGTCTTTGGATCTACTTTATTTTTATATATAGGTTAAACATGTTCCAATGGAGACTATGAAAAACCGCATTGTCGTCGTCATGTGTAATCTCAAGCCTGTAAAGATGAGAGGTATCACTTCTGAGGGAATGGTAATGTGTGCTTGTACAACGGATGCTACGGAAATATTGGATCCACCAGCGGGATCTGTTCCTGGAGACATCGTGGAGGTTGAAGGCTACGTTCGCCGACCCGATGCCGTCTTGAATCCGAAAAAGAAGATATTTGAAACCTGTGCTCCGTTCATGCGTACCAACGACAAGAAAGAAGCTACTTATAAAGAAAAGCCATGGGTTGTACCCGGAAAAGGAATAATTACGGCACATTCATTAGTTAACGTGATTGTAAAGTGAAGCTTATGGGGTGCCAACTCTTTAATGAAAGTATAAAATCCGGTTATCCTTGGACGAGAAGAATAAAGATGTATACATTTCATTATTTCATTCGTGATGCTTGTTTTCTTCCCTTTGTGACATTATCGTGCCTCGTGCGTTCTCTTATATGTACTAGATTGTACAATGTAATTGAGTAATTTCCAATAGTTAGATTAGAACTGTAACGGTAAGTTAAACGTGAATTGAAGAACTCTGGTCGAATCTGGATGGATCGATAATATAAATCAATAGGGTAAACGACTGGGAATAATGAGGTCCAAAATCTTGGTTCAAGTCGCATTCACATGAACTCTACAGCAGACCATTCTAGTTTTAGTAACAGCCAATCAAGCCCATTAAGCAAACTGCCTGCTCTTCCATATCAAACTATGAAATAGGGAAAGGAATGCGGAATGGAAATGAGAATAAGAGCCAGGAACTTCCTCAAACCATTTACAAAATTACACCCTTCTTTCTGTGACTGTAGAAATAGTGAAAAGAAATAATCTTCTGAGAAATTACCGTCAATCAATGCTCTTTTATTACAATGTAAAAGAAAATCAATGGCAGGTGCATTGCAGATAGGATATAGACACAATGACGTACCTCCAGTGTCCAGACACGCGTTTGATTTATACCTCAACTTTGAGTTGCGTTGAATTTTTTGACTTCTAAAGTTTCTCAAGAAACATACTTAGTTTAACATTAATGACCCTTATTTTGTTTATCTAGTGAAAAACGTGTCAAATTCTAAAGTCTACAAAACACACAGACTTGTATAATATTGTTACAAGTTTCATAATTTACTTCGCTATTAAGTCATACAGCTAAATAATAATTAAACGGAACATTTTATCAAAAAGCTCAGTTGCTTGTAGTCACACGAACGAAACCGCCTACCAAAGTAGCAAAATCACACAACCTAAAAAAATCATAAAAATATTGCCTACTTAATTTACTCTAAACAACCTTTGTCCAAAACACTGGGAGCAATAATTTACCACAGTTTTGTATTATAATTATAAATCTCAAAGTAAGTTGACAATGGAACAGCTCTAACTTTATCATTATCATTAAGTACAAGTATAACGACCATGCAATTTCACAAAAAATGGCACGATATCAATTTTGTCAACTCTGCTACTTTTAGAAATTAGGACAAAGAAAGGAAATTTTTATGACAAATCATGATTTAGGAAATGGAAGCGAGAAACTAAAAAGACTGTAACATCTTTCTCGTCCCTGCCCTGTCCCAGCAATTACAAAATCGAGCATTTGAGTTTTTTTCGACGTTTCTTGTCCTTCTTTCCCGGTTGATTTCCACCGTCATCACTTTTCCTTGCTCGGATTTCACGCATCAAGTCGAAAAAGACTTTGTCAACATTGGTTCTTGTTTTGGCAGATGTTTCCACGTATGGCACGTTCCATTGCGTTGCCCGACCTTCTGCATCATCTCGACTAATTTTGCGACGTTCTTCTAAATCAGATTTGTTTCCAACTAATAAAAATGGGACTGATTCATCTCCTTTCACACGCAAAATCTGCTCCCTAAAGAATTACAGAAAAAGATGGAATATTTAATCTCTTTGCCGTCTTTGCTCGTTCATAAGTTTTTAGTACGCTTATTTGGCCATTTATTATCGTCAAAATCAAAAACGACATTGTATGTACCTGAACTCCTGTGTTGCTTGGAATGAGTCGGTTTCAGTAATAGAGAATACGCAAAGGAAACCTTCTCCTGATCGAAAATAATTATCTCTTATGGCAGCGTAATCTTCTTGTCCAGCAGTATCCAAGATGTCAATCTGAACCTCTTCGCCGTCTAAAACAACCTATTAGTACAGTGTAAACAAAGTCTCAATAAGCTCGAGCTACAGATAACAGATAAGTAACATAATGAACAAACTATATACCCAAAGGAAGTTATAGTACATTATATAGTTTAGTTAACTAGAATAATCAAAACACTTTTACCTTCTTACGATAGGAGTCAGCTTTTGTTGGTTCGTAATCTTCAACAAATTCATCATACATAAATTGCAGTGTAAGAGCAGATTTCCCCACACCGCCAGAACCCACCATTATCACTTTGTGAAGTGACGGAGTCAACGTTTTTGGAGACATGTTTGTTTGTCTGCAATATAAACAACAACGAGAGTGCATTCATAAACAATCTTGAAAACATTAGACTGCACTATAAACAAACATCTATACAATACACTCTGATTACAAGTTTACTTTTTCCAAAACTTTTATATACAGAAACGTGGTAAACCAAGAGACCGTGAAACATAAAAATTCCCACAGAGAAAAGACCTGCTTTTCCTTTGAAACGTGTAATGTAATGTAATACACAGCCGTATCTGTACGTAAAGAAAATGAATTGCTTGTCACAGTCACAGTCTAACTCACTTCATCCCTCACTCCAAGCAATCCTTTAGAGTGGCCATTCTAATCTTGCATGGTAAACTACAAACAGAAACACGGAGGAACACAACCTAAATACTAATCATACAAATGCGTTGACTCATTTCCACTGACTAATCACATCACTGATCACTTTCCTCTACCCTACAACCAGTACAACTCAGTTTCAAGCTTGGCACATACATTAATAATTACATTTGTTGAACATACAAAGTGTCTTTCATTTCCTCATCAGCAACTTCATCACTGAGTGGTGAGTAGGAAAATTATCGTTGGAATGCTACCGCTAAGCATAAAATCATCTATCAGTATGATTTCATACAATTACACTAAACGATATGGTGACGCACTGACGCACGCACGCTAACATCCTTCAAGCTGACACTGACAGACAAAAACATGACAGATGCACTCAAAAAACACCTGCGGCCTGGGACATTTTAAGGGTTATTTATATACGATTAATGATTCACTTGTTGACGTGCTCAACAAATTAGCATGTCATTATAATATAAACTGCTTAGCTTAACCGAGCACAGTTTAGAGTACACAAGTACATTCCAAACTTTTGTGTCACCGTTTGCAATATCCGCTGCCAAATACAAATAGATCCTGAATCGCTACCAAACGACACAGAAAGACTGAAAAATACATTCCAAATCTCGTAATTTTGATCACAAATCTAATCAGATTACAAAACTGAATTATCGGGGAGGCAATTTCTCCTGCCTATACCTAAGCCTCTATCCCTAATGTAATTTGAATTCACTTTCACTTAGTATTTGGCTATGGGAAGATAGAAGAGGGGCTGTCAACCGTACAACACACGACGGTTATAAACAAGATGCTTATCAGATGCCGGCGGTCTTACCGGTATGTCTGACGAAGGAACGGTAGAAAAGCGATGTTTATATGTTCAGTAAATAGGGAATCGATAAAAAATCAATTAAGAGCAACAGATCACCCAAGTCGCTCTCCGTTTTTTACAACACCACAATTTCATGGTTTCTACCCTTCTGATTGATCAGACAGGCCGGATATGAACGATCAATAACTTCCCAGGGAGAGAACCACGACCAAAAAAATACTCAAATATTATGCTCGTGTCGGCTTCTCTGCCACGGGTTCGCACCGAGTCGAAACATCCTTCTGACAACTGCTCCTATGAAAATCCTCATATATTTGCCTTTTCTTTGCCGTAGTGCGTGTGTGCCACATTCCCTTGCGTTTTCGTTTTCCCTTTTAGTAGTATCTATTAAGTGCTTTTCCTACTATACTAAACTCCTACTTTTGCTCTTTTGTAGTACTATTATCCCTTCAATTTTTTACACCAAGTCACATTTACAGGTGGTGGTTTTCTCGTCGAAAGTGGCAAGAAGAGTGGCATACAAAAAAACGGAGCCTCAGTTCCTAAAAACTACCATATAAATCTGTCAACATAATGCACGCTAATCGCAGATAATTAGACCGCAATCCTATCCGGCACAAATTACCATCTTCACAAAGTCACGGTCAATCAAACAAAGCACACTTTACCAACTTCACTAAAAGCTTCAATTTACAAGTTACAAACCTGATGAGATTTCAGCTAGTAAAATGCCAGCTAATGACTAATGCACTTTTCATATTTTTTACCACTTTGAATAAAAACAAAAGTATCCTTGAATCCTTAAAACTGTTAATTGGATTTAATCCATACGATTTAGCATAATACACTGGGAAGTAATGCTAAACTTTTTAATTTTTAGAATAATTATAAAATTCCAGTCTCAGATTTCGCCATTGATCATACACGACTTGGTTGCATCTGTCAAACGATTCAATGCCCAAATCCCAATTAAGGAGGGGGTTCAAAGGAAATGAGGTAAAGAACGATATTCTATAGAAAAAAGAGAAAGGGATTTCATTTCAGTTTAAAAATTCTTAAAACAAAATGTAGCCTTTGAAGATTTTCGAAACACGATACAGTCAAAACGTAAATTCCATTGTTTATACGCCTCATTCAAGGCAAAAAAATGATGGGAGGGGAAATCTGCTGTTGCTTGACCAGGAATTAGAATAAAAATACAGAATAAGGACAGTTGAAATCGCTTTTCCCGATGTAACTCGTCAGTCAGACCTTTTACTAGTACATCACTGACTGGTGAAAAGTTGTAAAACCTTAATTATTTAGAAAACGGTAATTTTGATTGCTTACCTGAGAATGTTGCGAACGGCTCTAAGAAAGAGTTGACAAGTATTTAAAGACAGCGCTGGCTCTGCTGACGTCACGTGGCGTTGGTTGGTGCTACTGCACTGCGTATTCACTTTGCCTTTCATTTCTTGGCGATAGCGTCCTTATCATTGTGAAGTCGTTTTTCATGAAAAAACATCATTTTTTCCGGGTAATTTCTCATCAAAACTTTTAACTTCGATGCAAGATGGGAAATTCCATCTAAAATTCCGTAGGAAGTTGCAACTTGAAACCTTGGAACATCTCATAGTAACAGAAATGAGATTTGTTTGCTGGACTATAAATGCCATTTGGAAAATGCGACAAGGTGCGCATTAGAACTTTGAATTACGGGACTAAGTTGTTCCAATTTTTGTTGGCGTAGATGATTGACTTTGTAGACAGCTAATGGATAGTTCTCAACTTCTCAACAGTCAACATTAATTTGAATAAGCGACTTTAGAAAAGCATAGTTTTTCGACAAGAATGTACGCAAGACCTAGAACAAATTCCTACAAAGCGCAACATGAAAGACGCCTACAATACAATAACAGCAAAACGCAGTCGACTGTAAGTTTAATGAAAGCTGCCAAGAATGTCAACTTGACCACTTTGCAAGATGCTTCTGAATCCAAGTCATGGCTGGAGAGTTTGGAAGATCCCGGTCCGAATTTGTTCACGGACCCGAAGCAATTGACAAGTTATTATGAACGCTTCCATAGTCAGCATCCGCGTCTTGATTCATTGTCCAGGCCCAAGACAAGGAATTGTGGTACTGACACGGATCGACGAAACTTGTCTTCTTGTGGTAACGAATGGTTTTTAATTGGACTAGTGACATTAATGAAATCGATCACGATCGATTGATGTTAATCAAGAGTGGGATTTGGCTTTAGGTGTATCAGTTGCAGCTTTGAAATACGTTCCGTCGGAAAGAGTAAAGCGTTTGGCAGAACCTAAAGTTCAATTCACTCCGGAAAGTGAAATGAATGATCGGAAAAACTTTTTGCCACCATTGGATGTCAAAGGAGGTTACGTTCCTATGAAGAAATCTGATAGTGTGGTAAGGTTGAGATTACATTCAACTCTGGACATTGCAAAATGACGTACCAATAATTTTCCCATGTACTTTCATTCCAGTGTAAATGGGACAAACCCGTTCATTTGGAACCCCTAATGAAGGAGGCATCAAAAATGTCAATGGACGAGAGATGCGCTCGAAAATATTCATTACTCCGGAACATTGACATTGATTTAAAAACGCCGGCAGATATCAAATCGAGACTTCAAAAATTCCGTTCTGAAAAGTTTTCTAATCATGCGAAAAATATGAAAACGTCCAAGAACAAGAACTATAACAATAACCAGCGCACGCCATTTCCTTTCGTAACTTCATCTACTGAACTCAAAGACTATGCAAAATCTCGATTTCGGAAATACGATCATCGTCACGTTTGAGCGCAGTCAAAATTAATTAAAACCCAATAACATGTGAATAAACAAGAGTCATGTGTTTTCAATTTTACATGAAAATGTTTTATTACGCTGCAGTTACGATTACAATGTTACATTTTTATATATTGTCCTAAAAGTGTGAACATGCATCTTTCAGAAAGAGGATAGCTGCACAATTTGTTATCACAGTTGCCGTACTTCAAGAACCCAATGTAGTATATAAAGCAGACAAAGTGATAGCGACTTACTATGATTTTGTGCAATATGCTGGAATACATTGATTTATTACTTTTCGTTCCAAGTTCCAACATTAGTATTTAATATCATTCAAGCGCGCATTTTTCCTACGGTTACTATAATAATTCGGTGACAAGATATTTGTGTCAATGGACACGAATGATGTTAGCAATAGCGTATGGTTTCAAAATACTTTCATCTGGCAAGATGATGGAATATTTTAATACAATCAAACTGTACGATTCCTAAAGCTTCACGCATCGTATGATATATTCAACTGTCATTCATGTTGTGTCAATGTGTCAACGATTCCTAGAAACGCGATTGCTGTACCTTTGTATTCGTTTTTTGGTAGGTATTCGTTCCAGTTGATGACGATAAGACTTTTCATTCCAGAGCAGGTACTTGTCAGTCGTATATTTCAAATGATTAATTGCTCTACGAAAATATCATTGTTCGTTAAAGGAACAGGGATGGATGTAATTCAAATCGACGAAACTTTAAATAGTCAATAATTAAACGAAATGTAGAAATAATACTATAAAGTTATAAAGCAACACAGCACACATTATAGTGACTATCAGAGTAATAAAAACAGTACACATAAAGAGAATGCAAAAGAATGACCAAAACCTTTCAGCTTTAGACAAATGGAACTTCATTGTGCATAATATACAGTCTATTATCCTACACCTTCGGAATTATTACAAATAAAAGTACATTGTGACAGTAAACTTGATTAGATAGTAGTGGAGGTAACTGGACTTATACCATGAACCAAAACGCAAGGTCCAATGTTGTCCGATATAGTTGACAAATGATTATAGTACAGTGAATATTCAGATGAACTCACTGGCGGCTCAGCCAAGTACAAAAAGTTTACAGCAGTACCAGAGCTATGCTCCTTGATCATGTTGTTTACGCTGAAACGACATTAAATCGTAAAATTAATAAGTGCAATCCCATCTGACAGTATGATTGAAGGTACTATTAGGTTTAATAAATAATATACCTTTTCATGTATTCGGATTTGATTGTTGTCACAGGCCATTGAGGCGAGGATTCTGTTGCGTTAGCTTTCTCCTCAGGGAAACCCTCTGGAAGCTGCAATGACAAAGTCTGATCCCATGGAATGACTACGATACGAGCCTTAATGCGGAGAATTTGCAGCATTCGACGCAATTCTGCTTCTCGAGCTGCAGATTCTGTGGACGTCATTGTGGTACACAGGAAGACCCGAAGGGTTAATCCTTTCCATGATGATGTCTACATTTAATATTACGAGAATAAATTAAATCTCCAATATTAATGTTCTTGTTTACTTCAATGGAGTTCAATCAATGTTAAGTTTCGCCATACCATATTCAAAATGCAGGCTAGTTGCAAAAGGAACAAACTCGTTGTGTCCATCAGGCTGTTCGCATCTCCAGAGAAGAAATTGATAGGCCATACGTTGATAAACAAACTCTTATTTCTGCAATGAAAGATGAAGTCAAATTAATATTCGATGTTATTAATATTGTATGAAGATTTTATGGCTACAGGTACAGGTGGTGTATTCTTTAAAAATGACAATTTTCGTACCTCGCAATGGCTTGCTTGTCTAATAAGTGCATGTTTCGGCACAAACACACATTTTTGCTCATTTTAATGACGTCCTTAACCATTTCTACGTAATCTCCAATTGGGACTCTTGGCTCGTTTTCACCTCTCAGAGCAAATGTGTCGTCAAATTTATCAGTGCGATAGTTAATTGGAGAAGCAGTGGAACCTCTAAAGAAATCCACCGGAGATGTTGAATCTTGAAAGCCAAAAACAATTGTGTTTGGTCGCATGGCTCCGAGTCCTGATATGCGAATCAAATGATGCATTCCTTCTCTGACAGTTCGAGCAACTGTGATTTCAATAAATGCTTTCACTCTCAAATGGTCTACCAAATTCAGCCAGAATGGATAGCTGTCTGTTGCTGGGTCAGTTTCCATCATGTCAAAATCTCCTTGCTGCAAACAAACGTACATTTAGTGTAATTTATATTTAGCATTTTAAAACGAGACATCATATAAACCACGTACTTTAACATGTCCCAAAACATAAAGTCCACTCTTTTTAAGGTCGTTCACAAAATCAATTAACGGACAGTCCGAACGAGGATTTGCCACCATCAACAGCATGTGGGGACGCCAGAACTTGACGTGATCTTTACGGGAGTCCAAAAGTAGCAAGTACTTTCTCACTTGGTGGAAAATCAAGGCTTGACTAATCGATCCCCAGTTGGCAGATCGTGACGGGGACAGCAGATGAAGTAGAATAACCAGGACCAAACATGCAATGATAGACATTGATGCATAGATTGGATTTATCAAAAACATCATAACCACTGTTCCAACAATCCCCAAGAATGCTGTGTGGGATGAGAAGTATTTGAACGCAGGTCTGAATTCGATTAAAAAATACATTACCAATTACCATACAAAATGATGCATTATCTAGTTTATATGACATTTTCAGAGTTATCGTACCTGAAATTCGGAGCTGACGCAAGTTCAAGACCGAGACATGCCAAATTCATAGCGAAATAGGAGAGTAAAAACAAAACTGAATTCAACTGAGCGATAATGTTAAGGGATCCAATCAGAAGAAACATTTCTACAAGTCCCCAACAAACAAGTACTGAAACAACTGGATTGCCAGACGCTGTTGTTCCATTTGAGACGAATCGAAGAAGGGGTCCTAAGTCAAACAACCAGTATTAAAGATAGTTACAGAAATGCTAATTTGATTTAAGAGGTTGGCTAGTTGGTTTGATTATTACCGAAAATTTCGTCTTTTGCAACTGCTGCAAGCACTCTGCTTGAACCAATAAGGTTACTGAGCGAAGCCGAAAACGTTGCCGTTAAAATACCAATTGTGACCAATGGGGACCAAAAACTAATACCCATCATAAAAATGTAGTCATTACGAAGTAGATAGTTGGAGCATGTCGCTGCAGTTAAAAACGACAAGATGATATAAACCACAAAAGTGAAGCCAACCGCTGACAACGTCCCTTTCGGAATGCTTTTCCCCGGGCTTTTGAGTTCACCTACAACATTGAACTTTCGATTACATCGAATAACTATTATTGTACTCCAAAAAATTATTAAAAAAATTATTACTCGGAATTACACAACAGGATCATAAAATGAGTACACACCTGACATATTGGCTCCTGCCATAATTCCTGTCACTCCAGAAAACAATACTCCAAAAACAATTGCAAAGTTGACAACAACATCGCTTGTGTAATCTTGTCCATAATGACTGTACAAGTTTTGAGTAAACGTTTCCCCAGAAAACCCGGTGAAATTGGCATACGTTGTCACATTTTGTCCTTCATGTAGTGGCAATGCAACCTAAACACAAAGTTAATGATCGTTTTTATTACTAACATGTTAATTGTTTTATTACGCCTACTTTAGATATTAATGGATTATGATGGCTAACGGCTATGGTTCTTCAGGCGTACCTGCATCTCTCCTCGGAAATAGCTTGCAACGACGCTCAATAAAGACACCCCAACAACAGTTAAAACTGCAACCGATGTTTTGGCAAATAAACCAGCCCCAATTAAACACACAATGAGGTTGAAGCAGTTTATTACTGAACAATACAGGAATCGATACCACCGGCCATTAGGAAGACCAGTGCCTTCAGCTACAAGGCTTCCTCCAATCGAAAAATTGTCAACGATGCCTGAAGGGGAAATTAAAAAATGACCATGCAACATCACAGTATGAAAGAAATAAGTACATAAGTTTAAAGACGTATTGTGTACTACGTTACGTTACCTTCAACACATCCAGTGATGTATAAAGCAGAGCTGACAATATTTGCAAATATGAATAGAGTCCCAATTGCTCCCCCAAATTCCGGTCCTAGCGTCCGACTGATCATAACTAATTATTCAGACCACAAAAAAATGGTATAATTAGTGTGTCACTGAAATAATGGACTGTATTAGCAGCATAAGCATTATACTTACAATATGCTCCGCCTCCTTCCACTGCTCCATTCGTGCAAATTGCACAGATAGAAAATACCGTGAAAAACAAGATTGCATAGGCGATTGAAAACTGAATTAGAGTTTCAACCAATCCTGCGTTGCCCACGATGAACCCAACTCGAAGAAAAACGAGGGCACTAAACATCGACAACGCCACTGGACAAAAAACTCCAGCAAAAGTGCCCAAAGTCCGGTTACCCGAAAGGGTCTCGAAACCACCGCCACTTCCACCCGATCCATTGATACCACCTGATGTGGAACCGAATTCCTGGTAACCGCCTGACGACTCCGGACTTCCCAATCCAAAAGGGCTCGCTAAACCATTCGTAAAACCACCTAAACTGCGGAATAGTCTTCTTTGTGACAGCAACGGTGCCTTTTCAGTAGGACGGCGAAAGGAAGTGGCAGTTCCAGTTCCGGATGGAGGATTTACTAAATTCGCTGATGAGTCCACAGATACGATGGACACCCTAGCTTCTCTGTCATTTGGAGAGGCCATCATTGACACCCTTACTGCTGTTTGTGCTCCACCTTAAATAATAATCAACAGTACATTGTACGATTGTAGTACACATTACGTCTAATAAAAGTGATATAATAAATCAAATTACCTCTTGTTGACACGGTGGGCAATCCACCGCCGTTTGGCAGCTTTTCTAGTCTTATTGAAGGATCCAAGGTTGCGGTTTGCGGTATGTGTGCAGAAATAATATTAATTTGTCCTTGCAGAATGAGAAACGAAAGCTAGACAAACCAAACCCAAAATAACATTTTGATTACATTTATAAATGTAAAAGTACACATCACAATTAAAACCTAACTTACATTTATTTTGCAACTCGTGCTACTTTGACGTTTATTGATTAAAATATACAGGTCAAAATATCAATTTGTTAGTATTCATTTATTAGATTACGATTACCAAGTCGGAATTAAGAACACTTTCTGTTGACTGTTGAGTGATCAAAACCAAAACTAAACATACTTTATTTTAGGCTCACTCACCTTTCACTAATCTCCCACGCAAATCATAGCAGAATGTTTATTGAGTGATGGTGATGAGTGAGTCACCCACAAAACTTTTCTTTCATTAGACGTTTAATAACTGATTATATGTGAAACTTAAAGAAGTCTAGAATTCAGTATATTAGAACATTAACCCTTACAATTGATTGTGGTTGTGGAATACGAATACAATCTGTATCGAAATCGTATGACTCAGTAGTGTGCAAACAAGCAGTCGTTCACAGGAAGTGCAATGTCACAAAATGTGCATTCCGTAGTTTACACTTGACTCACAGATTCACATTAATAAAATGACATTCACATTGTTGTTGTACATTTGAAATTCGATATACTGTCATTCGAATCAGATGAAATAAACGACAATTCGTTCGGTAATGTTAAAAGTAATGGGAAATGTTAATATGTTGGTTTATGAATATTACTAACGGTATAAAGTAATCTAAAATCACTTCACATTACGCAGGAGGACAGACTACTTCACCCAATCTGTCAGAAAAGAGTGGAGCTCTATGAGATTTGGCTATCTGAGTGATACAGTTATGTTCGTGTGGGCAAAATATAGCTTGGAATACAGGTGGTGGTTTGTGAGAATGAGTCTTGTGAGATGACGTCAAAACGTGGATTTACGCCTCTCGTCATTCATTCGTTAACGAAGCTGTATTATATGAAACAAATACGAATTAACACAGTTCGAGTTCCTCCGAACACTTGCAATTGCAATGGTAAATCTGTGGCTTTGATTATGAAAGCTTTCACTTTCCCCAAATCCAGATTCGCGACTAACTCTGGCAATGTTATATTGTGCAGAATGACGCGTTTCGTTTACGATTTTACAATATCTTTTATACAGGTTGAACCAAGGATATCTAAAGTCTAAGGCTATAAATGAACTTAGAGTAACTTTGAGTTGCTTATTAAATATAATAACCATACTGTCATATAATGTCACATTTGCATTTAACTGGACTGAAAGACTGGAACAGTTTCATATTCGCTAATGCAATATACTGAAACTATAATGTTAGTTTTTATCTTGCGTCTGATTAGACGGCAGTTTGCATTGACAGCAAAATTCTTTATGTCCTTCATAAATGAAGCTATGACTTTTGATCTTGGAGAGATTTCCTGTGTGAAATTAAGTATAGCATTCCAACTTTTCTTGAGAAGATCTTCAGAGTTCAGATGCGGTTCAGAATTAGATTTATGCAGTAAAAATAGGTAAAGGCAAATAAGGCAAGGGTTACTAGGTTTTGTATTCGTAAGCAAAGCATGGTCATGAATGAACAATTTGCCTAGTCATAGTTAACTTGAGCGTTGTTATCATCATCCTTACATGAAACATTTCAAGATAATAAAATCCATTCCATGGAAAATGGGGGAAGGTTGAGGCTGCTAAATGTGCTCACTGCTATGGTGGTTATGCATGCGTTATAATTGTGAGCTGTGACTTTTGTGAGTGACAATATTGTGACAAATGATGAGTCACAGAAAAGAATCTATGTTCGAATAAACTTGCTCAGTTCGTGTTTGCTTGCTAACTTGCTTTATGAACGGAAGTGAGCATTCCAATTGTATGCAAATTGCATTTTACAACGAACGTAGAAAACGCGGAAATAGCATACAAATACTTACAATGCATTTTCCAGCGAGTTAAAATTATTGTTGAATTTATTTGCCAAAAGTCAATTTTATGAAATTATTCTGATCAAATAATTTATTTATGGATGAGTTTGGTCTTAGTCGTTTGGGATGGATTTTTGTTGATGCTGCCGACGGATGTATTTTCTATGATAAACTGAGCATGCTTGAATTGTCCAATCCATTCGTTCTTGTATGCTTTTCAGCTGATTCTCTACTCTTTCTTTACTCCCACATCGCCACATCACATTCGGTCTCCGTCTCCAAAAGTCTCCAGCTCTCCAGTTCATACCTTTCAAACCTTTCACTCGATGTTCTCGGCGAAGCAAATATAAAGAAAAGATTATTTTATCAATCGGCACTCAAATAATAACGGAAAGCAAAACAATCATATCATTCATTCAAATGGCTTGAACTGTGGTTGTACATTAATACGAACGAAATTTTCAAGTGAAATCAAGCATTAAAGCCTAAGTCTTAATAAATAAAAGGTTAGCGTTATCTATAATAGTATTCCTATATATAAATGATCATTTTGTTTTGTGTTTGTGGTTTTTTGGTCATATTCAATATTCTCAAGTTGCCCTTTATGAAATTATGAACATGAACATAAAAGAAATCTCAAGTCAATTTACTGAGCAAACTACGAAACTACTCATTATCTTTTTGAAGTTAAGGATCAGCACGATAAAATGATTGGATTGGCACGAAAATTGTAAATTACACAGAAAGATAAATGCTGTGCTACGGTGTTGTTACATTATCACTGGAACATTGAATACTGAATTGTTGAAGTGAAAAGAAGGAAAGTGAACGAATGACGGAATGACTGATATGAAATTAAAGTTAAACCAATTAGTGGGAATATCACGTTATTGGATTACAGTTTTTCCAATTAAGCACTTAATGCGTAATCGGCTTAACGCTGATTAATAAGTACATGGATAACTGCATTCGGAAGTAATATGTTACTACACTGGAAGTAGAAAGGGACGTTTTATAATCAGTTTGGAAAAGTTTGGTAGTCTGGTTTGTTTCCAAATGTTTTCACTTTTGGCTAGTTTTTACTCTTTACTTTGACTGAAACTTAAAACTACGCAGCAGTAATTCAGAAAGAGGAAACAACGAAGAGGTTGTTCAGTGTTTGTTGTTTGTCCATCCTTTACATGATTACAATTTCATAAAGATAACAATTTTGTGTTTTGCAGATTACTTCTATATGTTAATTTGTGCAAAGATCTGATCCATGTTCATGGCATGGAGAAGCTTGAAGATCAAAAGACTTCTTGTCACTGCCATTTGTATTTCTTTTCTGGTCGCTGTGTACATTGGAACCATAGGAAGTGCGTCTTTGTCTCAATCAAAGGACAATGGAAAAATATGTAAGTTACGATAATTTAATAAAGTAAATTAATAAAATTATGAAATAGATATATCCCTTATGATGAAGAATATTATCAGTAACGGTGTGTGATTTCTTTTTAAAGACAAAGAACAACAGCACACCGCTGATGACAGTATTGACAACAGTTGGCGACGAAATTCCCACCGATATTATGGTTCTACTAATCATCATCTTGGCGTCATTGTCCCGTACCGAGAACGGTTCGAAGAGTTGCTCACTTTTGTCCCCTTTATGCACCGTTATCTGAATCACAAGAAAATCAGTCATGATATTGTAGTTGTTAATCAGGTACAATCAATCACTCAATCAATCAGTTTTACATTATTTACAGATTTACTGCATGTTATAACTATAAATTATAATGCTCATAAGCATAAGTACAACGTGAAAATTCGAATGAAAGTATTGATGAAAAAATTCAACCTTATGAGAATTACTTTATTGTTAGCTGTGATCTGTGATCTGTGATCGTATTTACTCCAACAACGGTAGAAATGTCGTTCCCATATGTGTTAAAACTCTAAACGTGAAAAAAGCTGAAATGAACGGTAAAGGGGCGAGCATTACGAGAGTAAAATAGACAATGAGCGGTACAGCGTTTTTGTATGCATGTAACGCTTTGTCTCGTTCACTGAATGGGCCATCGCTTGGAATTCTTACGACAATGGCCCTTCCTTTGTCTTCTGATTTCGAAACGGACGCAGATTCAGTAACCTTCGTAAAACTTAATAAAAAGATGACCGTAATCACGATTAATAAAAGGCAACCCGGCGAACGCTTCATTTTTAAAGAGCTATTCTGGCTGATCGCAGTCGGTGAAATGTATGTCCATGATGTCTTTATCTTCAATATCGACGTCAACTGTCTATCTGAAACGTTATTGCGGGATGATGTGCATGAACAAAGTCTGTGACAGAAATAGTGCATTGCGTATAATCATGTTACTGTACTTACATAGGCTTTTTGCAAGGTACCGGTGAAGGGAAATTAGCAGCAATGTTTACCGAAAGTATTAACCGAGATCTACTTTCTTGTTACTTTTGTGCACAGGCGGATGCGTATAGGTTCAACAGAGCGGCGCTCATCAATGTGGGCTTTCAATACGTCACAAGCAATGAGAGATCTCGACCTGTGGATTACATTGTGATGCATGATGTAGATCTACTGCCATTAAACAATGAGCTGCCTTATAACTTTCCTGTGCAAGGAAGTGTCATGCACGTTGCTGCACCAGGCCTTCATCCAAAGTACAATTACCCTACTTTTATTGGTGGCATTTTAATCGTAACAGTATCCGATTATTTGAAAGTGGATGGAATGAGCAATGTATATTGGGGCTGGGGATTAGAAGACGATGAATTTTACGTCCGATTAAAACAAAGTGAAATTCGGGTAATTTTTACGATAGTTCATTAATTTGATCAGATAAAATGCAGTCAAACGTTTAATGTGGTGAATTGATTTAATTTTCTTATGCCCGAAGGTGGATAGACCGGACGGAATTTCGACAGAGAAAGCCGATACCTTTCGTCATGCGCACAGTCCGAAAGTTCGACCAAGGGATACAATTCGGTGCTACAATCAATTCAATCGCACACGTCGAAGGGACAGACTCACTGGATTGCATAATGTCAATTACACAACACAATCAGTATCTCATGTAACAGTGGACGAGGCTCCGTTTGTTATTCTAAATGTTAAGTTGGAGTGTAATATTCAGATTTCACCCTGGTGTGACTGCAGCGGAAATAAGACTGCTAACTTTAATCCTGCATTTGATCAAGCTAAAAAGTCCAAAAAAGTCAAAAAGAGGTATTTACCCAATCCTAATGCTAAAAACGGTTGAAATCTTTGTACTGAAAATAATTTAACAGAAAATAAACGTTGATATTTACTGAAATGAAAGGAAGAGAAAGGCATTTACTAATGACCAAAGTGCACTCGCTTGGTGAAAGTCGAATCCACTACGTCATATTGCGATAGAAACACGACCTTCTAAATTGATAGATTATAGGCATTCACGCTCGAGAAGCAAGATCATTGTAGAAAAGTAGAAATTGAACTTGTTGACATGAGAAGTTGTTGAAATGATAGGATTCAAAGTGGAGACTCGGAAAATTAAAAAGTTAGAGTTAGAATAAAAATGCCTAAATTATTTTCTAAATGGTTCAGCTCTAATGACAAGAAAGAAACACCTGAGGAATCGAATTCATCAGTAAACCGAACACCATCCCTACGATCCCTTGGCAGAATTTTTAAAGACCTAGAATGTCCAGTGTGCTTGAACACCTGTGTTGCACCGATTCAAAGTTGTGTGAACGGACACATTGTATGCAGTGGATGTCGCAAGAACATAACAGTTTGTCCATCATGTCGCAGTCCATTTGAAGGAACACGGAATTTCTTCGCGGAGAATTTTGTTGATTTGTACTCTCTACCTTGTCGTTTCGCAAAGAGCGGTTGTCATTATATACGATGGAGAGGCGAAGACATGCGTCCACATGAAGAGAAATGTCCATTTCGACCGATTCGATGCATCATTTCATCTTGTGACGAACCTGAAATCGAATACAGTAATTTGTTGCATCATCTTTGCGATAAACATGGAATTTCCGGTGATAATCACATCCCAACCTCAGTGTCTTATCACATCGAACCGCCGTTACTATCCGACCGACATTGGCACCCTTACTACATTGAGGCATATGACCAGATTTTCTTCGTTATGGTTTCACTTGTCCGTCCAAATCTTCATGTCTGGATTCTTCAGCAAAGCATGTTGGCAGAAACAATGGAGGACGCTTCCAAATACCACCTTCATATCAATGTGAAAAGTCCGAACAATCAGGCACATTACTCATGGACCGGACCCATCTACTCAGTCCGAACCCGCAAACCCACTGTGATTGAAGATGGGTTGTGTTTTGTCTTACCAGAGAAAGTCCTTCAGCATTTTCAAGAAAGGAATTTGATCAGTTTCAAAATTAACATTGACAAACTAAGTATGACGAAGTCAGCGATGTCATGTGCCTCAATTATGTCTCGGAGCACCACGGGGAGTTCGATTTACCCTGGAGTAGGAGATTTTTCGAATGCATCCGAATATTCCTTTGGTGCATTCAGTTTTGGTATTGACAACACTAATAATGCTGCATCCTCCGTCAATATTATCGGAGTTTCAGAAGAAGTTCAGCCAAATCTCAGTGACAAAAAGCCCAAACGACACAGACACAAGTCAAAATCATCAAAAAGGGAACGAAGTATTCAAAGGGCTTCTTCTCCTGATAGAGATTCGCGGTCTTGTGAACAGTGAATAAATCACATTAGATCGACTCAGTAACGAGTTACCCCCGAAGATACGTTCTCCCGAAATTTTCTATTCTTGTCAAAAAAAATAAGTTTACAAATAAATGCATTTCCGAAAACGTATTCGATTGTTGCTATATTTAATTTATGTACATTGTGATTTCTTTTCTCCGTTACTAGCGTTGAGAAACTGAATTGCGAGATGTGTTAACAACTACAGCTTCGAATCCTTTTCGCACACTCTTGTATGTCACGTTAATCGATTGTAAAGTATACGTAATTGTAAATTATAGTCAAATTGAAAATCACCTTCAAAAGGGCAAAGTTACAATGTTAAAAGTTGAATGGCAAAGCTAAAAAGACAAAGTGTGTATCCTCCAAATACCCCAGGAGCTCGCAATAATGGTTCAAGTGCAAAAAGCTTCTTTATCTGTGAATACAAATTGGTTACCTTTGCATGTAGATGTGACAATGACTAATTGTTCAACAACCTGACGAACATGAAAGTGCTAGTTTATGTGCTCAAGCCAAGAAACAGCGGAAGGATCTCAACTCAATGTAATGTATACTTGTTACAATATAACTGGTCAATTCCATCTCTAATATGTTAAATGCTGTAATAACGGATTGAAAATCTCAATGAACAACAAGAAAAAGTCCAGCTATCCCCGGAATCCTCAGCGGGTTGTCGTCTACTCGATCACGAACATATAAAACACATGTACATAGGTTTGCGTTATTTTATGACATCAACGTTTTTGCTAACAATTGGAAGATTTCCAACTTTTTTTCAAATCAATTCTACGCAAAGTATCTTACGCATGATTATCCTTATACTTATCCTAGATAAAATCCAGTGCACAACTTGGAGTAATCATAATATCAAATAACAAATGTCACATGTCATATCATTTTATCATCAGATATGATGGAATCCAAATGTCGTAATCTTATTTCATTATTTATTTATTGTGTATTTGCATTGTGCTCCGGTGTGGTTCGCCTTCCCACGAGGAGCGTCAAGGTGTTGACAGGGTTGATCGAATGTGAATTTGCCATTAGATTCAATGCATTCTGAGTATATTTCATTATTCATTCTTGATGTAATGATTGATGTGCAGAGGAGAGTGTATTTGTGTATTCCTCGTACATAATTGCAATTGCCAGGTAATTAAAGACATTATGAAAGCCATCAAAAGGGCACAGGTCAGGTAATAATCGTTGTTTTGATGATTATTATTGTAATCATTTTTTGCCTATTACAGTTTTTCTTGAATCTTTCGATGAATGTCAATTAAAAGTATTGTAACATGCGTTAATCGTTTGCAAGTCCTTGCGAATCGTTGCTCGTTGTTGCATTTTTGTTTGCAGTTTGCACTCTAGAACTTTTAAAACCAGGTAAAGGACTGACATCATTTTCGGTGGATTACAGAACCCGCTGAACAATAATTGACTTTCAACATACGTACGGTAAAAGACGGTAATACGGTACGAAACGAAACAGAAATGTCATTGTCACTGTGTAACTATAACATGAATACCAGAAAGACTGTATTTCACGTCATTGTTACATTGTTAATGTTACAATGCACAACTGAGAATTGACAGAGTGACTGAGTCAAGTATTATAATGAGAGTGTCAAAGGGATGTGTAAATCGCGTGCACAACAATTTACTGTGAGTGTGAAAAGGTCACTTGTCAGTTTGTCGACTTAAATGCAGAGCAAAAAGATTTTTTGTCAGCTATTCAATAAATTGTATAAAAAACGTGAAAGCGTCAGTGTCAAAAGTCAAAGCCGCAAATGAGGCCTCTCTTCCACATGTCTGTTTGTACAATAAAATGTGAGATTTACTTAAAGGAAAATTACATTATGAAACAATTCGACATTGTATTTGATTCTGTTTGACTGTTGTGAATCGAATGAACTTGGTATGTTATGTTGGTTCGGAAACTCTCAGACGTTGCGACTCCTCTCGGACCAATCAACCTTGTCCCACATTTCGTACGTAATGACTCTGATAAGACATTTGTTGGGTGCACATGCTGTACAAGCTAGTAAACGAGGAGGATTTGTCAGACATGTATATAAGCATCGTAGTAAGTTTGTAAGTTCACTTTACCCCTTTGTCTTACGTTTTCGTTGAATGTGTAACTCTTTTGTTGAAAACTATTCATTATTTTTAGCCTCAAGTGCCAAAACATCGCAAGCCTATGTTGCTATTTTCTCTGGCATTTATTTTTTGTAACTCATCCTGGCCTTGAAGACATCTTGAGCCTTCATGGTTCTATCCTGTCAAGGCGTAAACTGATTCTGATCAAAATCTTGTTGAGATCGTTGTTTCTTAAACCTTGCGGACTTTAACCCCACACCGACCTCGGAAGAGATTAAAGTGTGCGTGTCCTCGGACATGAAAAAAGTTTCATAGTTTAGAGAACGGAAGAGCCCATGAAATGAAAGTGATGGATTGATGACTTGATGATGATATGAAGCAGACCGTTCTATTAACTATAATAACCTACTCTTAGAATAACAATCAGAGGATATGTGTGACAAATCAGCGGAAGCTGTTAGCATTTACCATTACCATTAGCATTTAAGAAATTAATGAATTCACAAAGCGACTCAGACAGTTCGGGTTACCTGTCTTATCTCATCTCTTGTCGCTCTGCTCTAAATAACCTAGCAAAACCTGAGTGAGACTAACGACCAAATTAATGAGACGGAAGTGTGATCGAAACAGATCAATTTATACTTACGCATATGCAACCCATGGTTATACATGGAAGCTCATCAAGTGACTTACTGGCTTTGTTTATGTTCGCAAGCACGAAAGCGAGTGCAAAACTATTTTTAAGATGATCGAATGAATCAACTTCCGGAGAAGCGTTAACGTTCTACCTTCAACTTGGTCTAAGTTGAACTTGATACAGAGTCTCGTCCCAGAATAACTTACTTAAGTACAGTAAAATAAACAGTACATATAGTATAAACGAAGTCAAAGACTTTCGTGTTAGAATGAAACATCAGGAACGTACAATAAACACGTTCTGGAACAACGAAAATACGTAAGGTGAACCAACCAGCAGAGAACCGTGTGAATTACGAGAACAAACGTGGAGATGTGCCATGGGCGTCATAGGAGTAATAGACAACAAGCATGAAGTGTTAGTAATTGTATTCTAATGAAGGGATAGTATCTTCTTCCTTTGCATTTCCTGAATTCTGAACAAATGGATCTGCACGATTTGTGGTGTCACGTCCTTGAAGGTCGAGACAAGTCGAAGAATGAAGTTGTGATACTTGCCTGATGCTAACTTACTTAGGTAAAGCAATTTTTTTGCATGAAGACGAGAAGAGGCTCGTGTTGCACACGATTTACGAGATTCTTCTGTGTGCCACCTTGTCCTAATGCTGCTTGCTGTAACAACACCTTCTGTTTGGCTTCTTGGTCCAGTGTGAAATGGACTCTGTAACAGCATTAGCAATGCAGCAGCCTTAAAGGGTTATGTACTTGCAGCTTAACCTTCTCTCATTCTGGATTTTTGATCAAAAAAATGAAAAATTGCTCCATGCAAACAAGTTCACAGTGACACTTTCATTTTTTTCATTCTTCATGACTTATGTTGACTGACGTGGTTTCTGAATGTTTCTGTAAATGAAGAAAAAAGGATCATAGTGCCACTGCCACTGGTTCTACATTAACTAACACTTCCTGTAATAATTTAAACAAGATTTTCAAATTGTCCAGCTGACACAAATTACTTATTATGCTAATCTGCATACCTGGAGGGGAAAAGGCGGTCGTGTAAATGTGTAAAACGTGTAGTCAAAATCAGACTTGAACCCAGCGAACCCAATGAAAAATGTATGATGTTGTTGTGTCCAGCATTTGAAAAATTTACATTTGCAAATTTTAATTAGCAAACGCACATTAATATCCTGCTCTCCTGTCAGTCAATGAAGATCCCCACTTCATCACTAATTCATCTAATTAGAAAAAATATGCACCCAAATGAACTCAGTTTTAACTCACTGACTACCCGAAATCTGTTCCATTTTAGCAAACTAATGTTACACCATACATCATGCATAATTTAGTTAAATTGTGTGAAATGTAATACATTATAATTCTGATTAAACACATCTCAATCAGAAAGATAGTAGGGGTTTGTACATTCTACGCAGTTAGTGTTTGAAACTATAACGTGCAAAAACGTTGGGGAAAGACTTTAATATGCGAAAACATGTTTTGCTAAGTTAGTCAATTTTAAATGTATACGAACATTTGAGTGTTTCCTACAAAGTATCCGTTTAGCAACTTTCTGATTTTGCATTGGAACGTCGAAAGTTGAAACGTGCAAACTCAAATCATAATTCATAATCAGATTGAAATGAGAGTTTAAACGGAAGAAGGAACCGCCTTAACTAAAGTCAGTTAGTCGGAGGAATGAGGAATGACAATCAATATGACACGACCCATAAGGATTATTTGTGTTTCTCAATGAGCTCGTATCAGTTGGGGCAATGAGGACTTCCTCCATTGAAGTTCACAGCAGTTGGTCCGTCTATATCCGCCACGCGTGATGATAAAAGTGTTGAACAAAAGGTGAATTGTTTTGCACTAAATGTCATCATGTACTCATTGGTGTAATTTATATCCCCGGTCAAGTCAGTACGTGTGGGCCGGATCCAAGGGTAGGAAAGATCACACAGGATTGCTTATTGCGATAAACCAAACAGACATTACCTTTCCCACAGCACAAGCACACACGCAAACCAATTAATTCTCAATGACTTAATGCCATAATGTACTTTGTGAGGCGTATTGTGTGATAAAAATGACTATTTTATCTCTTCAGTCAATTTCACTCTTATGTTTCGTCGGATAAATGATAACCCATAACCCATAATGTATTGAAGGAGACAACGGGAAACACTTTTGTTTACAAGCTCATAGCTCCTTTTGATCCATATTTTCCATATACATTAAACATAATGCATAAAGTAATGAATACAGCACGAGCAAGCAGACAGACCAATAATGCAATCTGATTCCATAAAGGTATTCAACACAGCTCGTAAACTTTATAAATTATATACGAGGTTTGTCAATATATGGACCGTGAAGTGGATGTCGCCGTCTCGAAACATGACCGTGTCAAAAATGTATTAGACATGCACAAAAATACATATTTCACTACTTATAAAACTATAATACATACCATTTTAAAATGCCTTTTTGCAACGTTTTTGCACGTTATAGTTTCAAACACTAACTGCGTAGAATGTACAAACCCCTACTATCTTTCTGATTGAGATGTGTTTAAT
>JABASF010000626.1:0-35586 GCA_019776145.1 Harlomillsia oculata
TAGATAGAATCTTTGGAAGGTTTAGTGACAACGGGATGTATTTCCGGAATAGCTATAGCCTCCAAAGCAACTCGAAACGGAGCAGCTTCCCTAGTTCGAATCATGAATTGCAACTGGGATCACATTCATAGCAAATCCAAAGCATCTATGCTTCTCATGCCAGGTGTAGATTCGCACACGAGACGAATCACCGTGTCCGGAGAATCCGTTCAAGATGTTCCAGCCACCTACACAATCACGGGGTTATTGAAACACGAATTCCCCGTCATTGGAACATACGTTGACCCGCGAATACTACCCGGGTTTCATTACATCGTTCGACCAGCTCATGCTAAAAACCCTCTTTTCGGTGGACAACCTTTAAAACTCCTGAGTATCGGAAGGGGATATGGAAAACGTTTCACTTTTGCTTCTCCAAGTCGAAATGAGAATGATCGTTATTTCTGGAGTGATTCTTATCCCGAAGGATTTGGATTCGCTCCTCATGCTGTCTTCGAGGGACACCGGTTCCGTATCTTGGCAGGAGAAGGTGAAGAGTTAGGAGAGGCCATTGTTAGAAAAGCTAACAAACCCCAAGTAAAATTCATTCTCAGTTTCATCTCATTCATATTTCACAATATTAATGGTTTTTCTTGTTCCTAAAAACGTAATTCATGCTCATATGCAGACTGAAATTGAAATGGTGTGGCTTCCGGGCGGAGGTGTCTTGAAACGTCTGCGAATTGACGTCGTGTGTCATATCGAAGTTGGAACAACGGTCACGAGAGCTTGTCGCGTGTGCGGAACTGCTGTCGTTGTTCGCAAAGGAGCCAAGGGACCTGCCATTGTTGAAAAAATTGAGGCTCCAGGACTCGACACGCAATTAAGTGGCAATCTTCGTCACATTGCTGGAGAAATGGTCTTCATTGCGTTTGAACATCAAAAATATCTCAAAGAAAGCTGAACCTAAGCGAAATAAACTTAATGGCCACGAAAATAAACAACCTTTTCATTTTCACCTTTTCATGAATTGTAGTGACAATCACAATGCTATCAAAAAGTGACGTTAGCGAACCACAATCTTGCAAAAACTCATTTTTTGTCGTCAATAATTTAAAAGTATCTTATAAACTATTCTTAATCTTCTTCAGCATGAAATAATCAAATCCCATTGAAATAAAGACTAAAAACGAGGTTTTTGACCAGACATTTTTTGATTGACAGCACCACCCGCTGCGGATCCTNACCCGCTGCGGATCCTGGATGCGTTTTCAGTCCAGTGGCCTACAAATGATTTATCTTGCGTGACACATTGCATTTTACATGTTTTTGCAAATCCCGACTATTTATATTAGTATTATCCGTTCCATGCACGCTGCGGTATAGCATAAAAGTTTAATTTTTTGCATGAAAAAGTCGGCATTACAAGATTATAATACGAGACAAAGTGTTTTCCGCACACTTCAGTTCATGTAAGGAAGCGAGAGAAATTGCCTTGGCTGAGCTCGCCGGGTTATCAAGTCGGTACTTTATTTCAATTTCCCTTATCCCAAAATACGTCTTATCCGCAACATTGGCTTGTCATTTTTTGTGTAAACCAAAAATGAATTCACAAATGCGGCAACATGACAAGTTCTCAACGCTATGACCATATGACAATATGACCTACATTCCACTTTTTTGGTTCGTTTCCAGAAATCTCATCTCCTGACTGGATTTCTTTCATGGAGATGCAAAAGGACGGAAAATACGGAAACCGCCATCATCGTCCATTCATTCACAATCTTTAGAAAGCTTATAAAAGACAGTGGCTGGTTGGCTATGAATCATTCTTCATCTTGTGCAAGCTGTAAGCTTCCCCTCGTCCTACAATCTTTAAGGCCTTGTGATCATTTGAAGTTGAACCTTACATGTCCCTTGATTAATGTTTGATTAATTGATTATTAAACTTTTCAATATTTCAAACAGGAATCCAAGGGTTGAGATTCTTTAAAAATCCAGACAGAAAATGAACCATCGTTCGCTTGCCTGGTTCATAGCGTCGTTACTTGTCTGTGACAGTGCAATTGCTCAGGTAAAGTCAATTAAAAAATCATTAAAATATCATTCATTCGATTAAATAAGGTTAACTACAACGGCTAACAAATAGCGCCCTTGCCTCTCGCTGTTGCTTTTCCTTGGAACATGAACAGTGACAAGGCAAGTTCAAGTTCGAGCTAACACGACGCGACGACGACGAGGATGAGACATTGAGATTTGAATGGAATTCCGCATCCAAACACTTTTTGCTTCCTGAGATAATGCTGAAATGCTGACAATTATGTGTTTGTGCTTACCCAGGAATATTTGCTTCCGTCACAAGCCAAAGTTGACCCCAATGGTCTCCAACCTCACTATTCAGACAAAGTTGAGAGGAACTTTAATGGAGTTCCCATTGTGGAGCAGAGTTATTCGTCTCATCAACATAAACAAGTTCCACATCTTCTTACAACAGGATTGAGACACTATGATGCACTTGTGACGAATCAGCGAGTGAGAAATGCGCGTAAGGCAAATGTCTTTGTTGTTATCATGTTCAGATTCACGAGAGTTCATGATTATTATTATTAAATTGTATTAATCAAATTATAATTGTATAGAAGTGCCGCAGAGACCACCTCCGACGGCAAACGTTGGAGAATTCCTCCGTGGGATGCAATTGAGGTCTCCAGGAGGATACGGTGACAATGTCGACAACATTTGGGGTCCTAGAAACGAGCCTGACAGGTCCCCAGTTGTGGATATTCCAATAACTCCGAATCCATGGAATGCGCATCCTGAACATAGAATACGGGATAATGTGGACCCGGACCAGTACCGAACGACAAGGAATGATGATCGAGAAGCTGCTTTTTATGGTCGTCAACGTCCTCAGTTACCACAAGTACCCGCTGTTGCGGTACCGCAAAACCCACAGTATGAACCTACACCTAGACACCACAATGTCAATGTCCATGGACGTTTGAGTGGCGACAGAGAGGAAGCATTTTACAGAAACCCGTCTGGGACTTTTACGACCACGGCAAGAATTCCAACAACAACTACGATTTCCCCACAACAATGGCATTCAGCAAGGATTGATCCACAATGGGAATCTGAACGACGACATGTTGACCCCGAACCTAGTACTTATGATCATTACTCCGACCCATGGACACACAGTTATGATGACAGACAACGACCGCAGATTTCATCCAGAAGTCACATCGAGGGAGACCAAAGCTCAGAAAGTCATCATCAACAGCAGCACTGGGGGCATCGTGATACATCACGACGACAACATGAAGTCGAGTCTCTTCCGGTTCCAGAACCGCAGACTCGACCCTATTGGCAACAACCATCAACGACAACAACGACGACGGAGTCTACAAGAAATGACAATCACCACCGTCCGGGTTATGCCATAGACCAATCCCGGTCAATCGACTTGGATCCCACTGTTTCTCCCTACACATACACCCAAAGGACAACCACTCCTCAAACGTCCAAAAGTCAAAGTTTTGACTACGAACGAAGAAGAATTGTTGACCTTGACCCAACCCTACCGCCAGAAAGTCAATGGGGACAATCAGGTCAGCGAGCCCGTCATTTTGGCATGGTTGTGTCACCGGGATCCAGAACACATGACGAACCCGACTCAGTCAACGACATAAGAACTCCATTGAATACTAATAATAGAGATTTAGAAGCAGGTTTGTATAGAGAAGATTCATGGAGACAAATGGATGGAATTAATCGCGGATTGGACTTTGAGACGGAAGTGGTAAAGTAAAATCTTAATTCCTAATCACCTTTCCTGTCACTTATCACTTTATTGATAATCGTAAATCGTAATTAAAAATTCCAAATAATGCACTGATAGACTCATATGTCATAATATCATAACATAACTTTCATAACCATTTACTTTAACCATATATGATACAGATACAGAATACCGATACAATATGAGACTTTTATTATAGTTTTAGGCCTTTAAGTACCCTTCATATAAACATCGAAGAACCTATTTTGTTATCAATTAATTCCTTTCTAATGTGTTTTGCAGTTTTCCGTTGATCGAACCCCAACTGTGACAGAGCCCATCCGAACCACAACAACGGGATATGCAAGTAACAGAAATCAAAACAAGCGGAAGAAAGAATCCACCGAAAATGACAACCAGGAATTCGGAGGACGAAATTATCGTCCCACAGATCCTTCATCCGAAGAACCCGAACCGGAAGAATTCCCTGAGCATCATTATGATAACGTACAAAGGGTAAATACACCCGAGCCGGCATACCCCGTTTTCGGAGAACGGAAAGCTGAAAGTGTTTCCACAAGTCGATACTCCGGTGGTCAAAATGTTATGGTTTTTGCATAAATTAATGATTAATCAAGTCATAGGTGATAAGGTGATTTAGCAGATAATAGATAACTAATAATTATTAACACGACACTGATGAGTGAGAATCAATTTCGGATTGTTTATGTTGAATAAAGCAATAATAAACACACAGTAATTGGAGTTCATAATGAGATCGTCATTGTAAAAAATGTATTATTCTCGTACTCTTGACATTTGACAAACATATGATAAATTATCTCAGCATTAATAATTTGCAGTTCATTAAGAAAAACGAAGATTACATTACATTATAACATCAATGGTTTTTTTGGATAAGTAATATCTTACGTTGAAGATGATTTAAAGAAGAAAAAAGTATGTACACAATTCATCATTCGTTTTTAAAACGTTCGTTAAGTAAAACTACCTAAGCTACGTTACTAACAACACTACAACATTACGAACTACTTGTAGAAAACGCTTGTGGTGGAATTTTTCCTTGGTTTTTCAACTCTGTGAATACATGTGCGCTTTTGTTGAAATCCCATTGATTTTCCTCAAGACACCTGAGAACATAAAGAAAGCACTGTATAAAACTGAATTTATGATTATGAATTTATGAATACAAAGGACATTAAAAATAAACTGTAATGTGGTTATATGTGGTGCTCCTCACTTTCTCGCCCATTCTTCAATCATTCCGGATTGTTGTATAAATTGATTCAACATCTGCCTTCTCTCTTCATCTTGCGAAAAAGAACTAGCGGATGCCGGTGGAGCCAAAGTGTTCGACGAAGACGACGTTCCTGATGTACCGGGCATTTGTTGAACATAAGGGACTGGGCTGGGACTCGGGGTTGGAGCAGGTAATTTGAAGGCAGCCTGGAAGAGAGAAAAATATTTCGTTTTAAAATAATAATTTCAACCAAGTTAATTTATTAGGAGCGAGACCCAAAGCAAACCTTAGCAATTTCCGTCGTCGGATTTGTGATGAAAAGCATTTCGTTAATTATAACAAATCCCGAGTTCAATGGCACCAGCAAGAAAGAACGTGAGAAAGACCGTAGACTTTTATGATTTTCTTCCCTTTCTCTGAATACGCCCGTGACTGTGAAATGGATAAAACTTTCCTGCAAAGTGGTAAATAATCACAAGTGGTTTTTTTTAAAATTATATTGAGCACAACAGACATTTCTATTCGAAAGCGTACTTACGGTTGCAATGGGCATGTCTACGCAAAAGGCATTCGTGTCATGAGTCGTCTTTGGAAGTTTATTCAAAAACGCAATTATATTAATCTTCCCTTGATGTAAAAATTTGTTTCTTCGCTGTTTGTCTGTTCGCAACATGTTTCTGCTTTCTCCCACATAAACGCTTAGTCTGAAAGTCAAAATGCAAATATTTTAAATTAACATCCTACTCGAGTTAAGAGCGCAATTTGGATATGATGTTTGTCTACGCACTTGTTGGCTGCGTTGACGGTCTGAGCATGAGCTGCTGTTGCATACGAAGCAGCCATGGACATTACAGCCTGCTCATGGTATGCGTCCAACAGTGGCTGTCGGTCTTCTGAGTCATAAATGAGAATGTATTGCTCCAAAAATGTAAGTACGACTTTTTTAGCTTCTTCGTTACAGAAAAAGGAACTCTTCGGGGGTGGTGCTTTCGGAGTTTCAGCCAAATCGAAGGAAATCTTAGGGGGTAATTCCACTCCATCCTGAATAAAAGCAAACAAACCAATTAAACCTCATTTTACTTAGGTATTAGAAGTTTACATTCAGAATTCATATTTTTGATTATAAAAACTAAAACTTACCAGTTTCAGAAGTTTGGGAAACTTCTTCCTAATGTCACTGTAAGGTTCATAGTTAAACATCGATCATTATTTTACCGTACCATTAGATAGGGCAACAAATGCAATTCGTAAAAATTCTTCAGTTTTACCTGATATATTTTTCTTTATTATCTGTAAACTTTTGATTACACGGATTTGGATCAACGAATAGCTCTTGAATACCAAGTCCTTTCAATTTGTCAAGAACATAAAGTTCCCTTAGCTAAAAAAATACAACCATAAAACGTAGTAAATTATTTTTTACCTTTCGTTCATTTGTATTAGTAATTAGTAGAAACATTGTATTTTATGATACCTTATTATTTCTTAAATTAAGAGCTTTGAGTGAAACAGCTTTGGAAACTAATGATTCAAAATTCTCCAGAGTTGTAAGCTTATTATTGGAGAGATCCAAATTAGACATGTTCTCAACTAGTGAACCCAATATGGAGAAAATTTTGCTGGTGACAACCGGACGGAATAACGGAAGATAATATTCAGTAACGAAGTCAGGACTCATGTAAAAATTTTCTAGAGACAATGTATTGGTCGCTGAATCGTATCTCCTTTGTAAAGCAGTTTGAAGTTTACTTTCACAAGCATCGTCAAATTTTGGGGTGGGGGGCGTACCAGTGTTCACTACTCTGAATAGTAACTGCAAAATCAAAAAAAAATAAAATATAATGAGTAATTGTAATACAAACAATAAAACCAGAACAATACTATATTACTTGACAATTTGAATACAACATTAAAAAGTAATTTACCTTTGATGAGTCCCCTAAAATAATACGATTACTAATCTCTGAAAGTGCTTCCGCAGATTCTCGATCTTCTACAAAGAAAACTGCTAGTTGTCCAAGCGTCGCGTACTGCAAGAGCATAAAATAAAACAATGTAATATTAATGCAATGTAGTATTGAAGTAGTAAAAATTGCATTACTGTTCACTTGAAGTTAAACTTACAGCAACGGGGGTAAATTGTTTCCTACTATTTGACCCAATAGCCCGCAAAACTTCATCCTTAGCATGCGCAGCCCCGTTGACAATCTAATGCCAAAATGACAACACTCAATCATCAACATCAATAACCATTAACAATGTTTGCGTGCTAATGTGCTAAATCAACAAATCCGCGTCACCAGAAAGAACAGATAACAACAGAAGAGCAGTTGGTCACCTGGCACAACAGGAAAAACGCTTATGGAACAAACTACTGCGAACATACCGAGACTTTGTGCCATCCTGGTCCAAAGGAATGAGGAGTAGGTCGTCCTTGTCCTTGTCCACCTGGGTGCTTTTGAAATCTTTGAAACTTCTTGGAATGTCCATGTCCACCAAAATTACCACCACGTCCTCTTCCAGCACCCCTGATGAAACCAAAAATAACCATTTAACCGCAAGACCAAACCAATCCAAAGACTCATTAACTAATTTACATATGATTGCAATTGACACTGGAACATACTGAAATCTTGACGACGATGGCGCAGTTCCGTCCATGATGACGTCCCCGGAATCGTCCACTTTATTGAACGGACCACGTCCTTTTCGTTGGATTGCTCGACTTTTATTGGACATTCCATATTGAACATTTCCACGGTCATCGTGATCTCCTAAACACATGAAATTGACAAAACCACATTTTGTACAAACCCCAAACCCAAAATATACATGTCCAAAAGTTTCAAAAAACTTACCAAAATGTTTCCGACCAAAATTTCCTCCGCCACCACCACCACCACCACCTTTTTTCCATTCACCAGTACGATTTCTCTCTCCTATTAAAAATCTTGCAGTACGACCATCTAAATTTGCTTTGGGCATGTTTGAATTCTGTAAAAATCACTGCTACGATTTGATTTTTGAACAAAACAACAAAATAAGAACATGAATATATATTTTTAATTCACAAAATAAAAAGAAAAAAAAACTATAAAATTCAACTATTATATTTTGTTTTCTTATTCGATCATCCGTTCAAATCTTTGACAATTTGATACTTCAAAATCCGAACCAAATCACAAAAGAATCTATCAACATAACCAACCTGACTAATTTCCAAAGCTGAGTCACTAATTTGACTACACTTTCAAAAAATTACTTTAAAATTGACTTGTTTTTAGTTTTAGCAAAATCTGTTTTGTGTGTGTAGTTTGTCGTTCAAAATGTGAGTGGAACGTAATATTATATTTTTGCGTTGGTTCCTTGAGGCTGCAGCACAAGTCACAGGGAAACTCGACCGCGAGTTTCAACCGCACTTTGCATTGTGCCCTTGGCCCTGCATCTGCATCGCCTCTGAACCCGGATTGCAACCCGGATTTCAGAAATTCGGATCAAAAATGACTATGAAACCACCAAAAAAAGCGATTTGAAAAAATTGCCTAGGAAAAGATCCTGGAATCAACAATGTAGCTGCAACAGAACGCGAGAAGATTCCATGTACAACGCGCGTTTGTGAAAGCGAGTGAAAGTTGATGTCATGTCGTTATTGAATTAGGATTACAATTTACAAAGTTGGCATGAATGTTCAGTTTGCAATGTTCAACTTTAATTTTACAATCCCAATTCCAAAACTTGCCATGAAACCTGTGAGTGATATGATTCAAAATGCCGTTTCTGGAAGCATGAACTACTTGAATAACATGAAGGAGAGTGTCTTGGTTCTCTTGGGTGAAGATGTCTCACATTACCTCAATTTTGTGACAAAGAAGGGACGTTTGACGAATGAATTTTACGCTATGACACGTAACCCACATTTTCAACGTATTAAGATTTCCAAAGTTATGAAATCCGAATTTAGTGAACGCGAGTGGATAGTTTTTTGAAACTGTTGATTGTTTGCCTTTTTAGTGGTGACGGCATTGTTTTTCACTCTTCTGACCTTGGCCATCTTGTATCATTACACGCACAGTTACATTCTGGCTCAAGACTGCAAAGTTAGCTTTGATTGGGTTGAACCGAGGAAAGTTGGAGACACTGTTGGGTTCAAACTAGGGGTAAGCTGAGGAATGTGAGCATTTTGAAATCGGGAATGATTTTCGGATAATTTGTGCATTTGTGTGCATAGTTTTACCGTCTCGACGGAACCCCGCATAAAGAAGCCAATTCCCAAACCCTAGTTCGGAATACCCGGGTGCTAGTCAATCATAAGAATGATGAGGATGTCTCAGTACTCCAGAGTGTTGAGGGGAATGCAATCCATGGTCAGTTTGTGGTTGCTGCTCCGGGAACGTACAATTTGAGTCTGAAATTCAATGGGTTCAGTGTTGCGGGAACACCTATTAAGAAGACATTCTTACCTGGAATGGTGTACCCGCCGATGACGACAGTGCTCAGGCCAGATCAGTCATGTGTGCTGTTGACAGATTGGTTGTCCAGTCGAATTCTAGTAGTACCCCAAGATCCAAACGGGTTCCCTTGTGGTCATGAGAATGTTGACATCAACAAGTTTCGGTTCACAGCATCCACCGTAATGAACGTTCCTTGTCTATGAATTTATGAGCGTATACACAAAACCTTAAGTTGCGCCTTTATTATATGTTCATGTGCATTTCAGAATGAACAAAACAGTAATCTAAGTTCGGAAGATATTAATTCCAAATTCATATGGAGCTTTGATATCATTGGGAACGTGGACAGTGAAATTTCCGGAAAAGACAAATCAGAAGCGTCCTGTTGTATCTACCTGAATTTGAAAGCAAAAACTCCCGGAGTGTACCAAGGCAAGATTTTATATGATGATACTCTACTCAAAAACGGATTCTTTAGCATCATCGTTCTCACCATTGACGAAAGACGCGTGGTCACTGAGGTTTCTGAAAATGCGGATAACAACGATAGCGATGGGCATATCAGCAATGTCCCTGCAATATTGAATTCTCTTGGAGAGCAACCTTGCGATTGTCCACTGGAAGTGACCCTTGACCTGTCCCCCACCTGTTTGACTATTAATGAAGCGAAATGGACTGTTCTGAAATCAAAAGTCGTGTCATTCAAAATGTCTGCTCGACTTTTTATTTATGTACTCAACGTGAAATCATCTACGGATACTTATGTCTTCACTGTGACTGATGGAGTTGAACAAAATGCTGTGCTGGAAATGGCAAGTGCTCCAGCGAGAATTGTAATGGCTATATTTGCCCATTTTTACGTTCAGTCCACAGGACGCTTCATTTGTTTCACTGACAAGGAGAAATTCTTTTATGAGGGTATTCGGAGCTTGTGCAATGGAAGCAGATTTACTAAGAGAGTCATTTTGATTGATCCTGAAAACGTTGTTGATAGTGTGAGTTCGAATTTTTTAACGAAGAGTTTTAATGAGTCAATGTTGTATCTAAGTGTTGAACCTGTGTCTCGTAGACTTTTACAACAACTGAACATTTCGGATCTTCAGATTGGAGATCGGATTTCGTGGTTTCTTACATCGGAGATAAAGGTATAAAGTGCAATACTAAAAGATGTCAGAATTCAAGGTTTTATTCACATTCTACTCTGACTTTTGTAGTTATTGAGGACAGGGTGGCACTGGAAGAATGGCTGGAGGATTTGTGCTATACATATTTTGTCCATGATGACTACTACGCTTCAAAGGATAAATTGTTTTATCCATTGGACGGCAATATTAGCGGTTTGGTTCACCCTAATAAAGACAGGAACCGACATCCAGGTTGGACACTTGACGATTTCACGCTGGCTGGAAAAGTCGTTGGAAAATGTCTTCTGGAAGCCGCTTTCGATCCCGATTTTCGCAATATGATTCCTGCACGATTTACTCGTTCCTTTCTTAGTCAACTGTTGGGACGAAGACCGTCATACAAAGTAGCCATAAATTCCAGAACCTCGCAAAACTATGTGAACCTTTTAAACATGATTTTAAAATGTGGTTCATTATTTCAGCAATTTCAAGTGGACGACCCGAACTTTTACCTTGGAACAGTGTCCAAGGTGTTACATGAAAATGTGAGTGGAATGGGTCTCACTTTCACTGAACCGTATTATACAATGAATGGACAGTTCTTTCGGCATGTTGACTTGATACCCAACGGATCTCATATTGGTGTCACGAACGAAAACAAAGAAGACTACCTCAACGCATTGGCGAATTACCATCTTGCATTCGTATTCAAAGAAGAGGTTGAGGCGTTCCGCGATGGACTCATGGCCATCATTCCTGCAGATCTCATCTCCATTTTTGATGAGAATGAATTAGAAGTAAAAGATGACATTTCCAAACTTTGTTAAATTCTGTAAATATATGCAAACTAAATACCATTTATTATACAGCTCATCATGTGCGGAGCTTCCAAATTCAACGTAATGACAGAGATGAAACCAAATGTCGATGCGACAATATCCGAAAATCGACTCCATACTTCCCGTCTTTTGGAATGGTTCTGGTATGCCGTGGAAAACATGAATGAAACAGACCGCGGACGGTTACTCCAATTTGTGACTGGGACAAGCATTCTACCTTCGGGGGGATTTCATTCTTTACAACCTCGTTTCAAAATTACCTTCTCAACAGCCTTCGACGTGCTCCCAAGTGCAAAAAGAGATTTGCACCATATTATTCTAACAGAGCAGAAAAATAAGAATGAATTTGAGAAGGCATTGTTGAAAGCTATCAGCGCTCCCTTTCCAGATACAATGAATGAGTATGATTAGATGTCATAATTTTAGCAAGGTTGATAAACAATGTGCAATAATTTTGTCAAAATTCAACATCTTGTGAAGTACGTTTGATTAAAAGTCATGGATTGAAATCCAACATGGAACGTTCCTAAGGAACTAATGGTAATTTTATTCGTATGGTAATTTCACTGCATTGGGTGCTTTCATCTAAACTAAATCATTGGTCACGGAAAAATCATTCCTATTGAAAGTGGAATTGATATTTGACGTCGTGAAATTCCTTTGGTCATCATCGTCATCAATCACGGATCATGATTGCAATTCCACTAAGTATAGCCAATTGTAATTATAGCACATTATAATTTACACTCATACAGACCCTTCAATAAAAACAATAATTGTACTTTGCAGATGCAGTTTACGCAATTCTGTATCTTATTTCAATGAAACTCATAATCGATTACTTAGAACGGAAAATCAGTTCTTTCATTCGTTCCCAGTTAGCAGTTATGACTGTTCATGAAAGCAATGAACGAACGGATGGTTCGTACAACAAGGGAGAACCTATTCAAATCACCGTTTCGGTAAACTATGCATTCATTTCATTCACATATGCTTTTGCTGATTTGTTCAAATTCGATTTTTAATACTTAATAGTTCATCGATGTGAATAACAAACCCTATCAGAATGACAAAGCTTTGATGGAATCATCGGAACTTGTCATTTCTCCAGTGCCAACACCGCTGCCCTCAGTTACAAAAAGTCCTGGACAAAACAACAATGACATCATGTTTACTTTTTCTATCCATGAAACGGGAACTTTCTCCATTACAGTCATACACAACCAGTTTGAATTAAGTGAAAGTCCTTGTCTAGTTTCCATTGTAAACCGGGACGAGGAAACCGATGAAAGGCGTTGTGATCAACCCATCAACAACAGAAATCAGTCTTTAGAACCAAGTTGTAGTACAGTATGTGACAACGCTCATCATTTAACGGACGAGGTTGAGGGATCGAACAACAATTAAATCGAAACACTAATCTGAAAAAATGTTAAAAAAACTACTATGCACTTTGTACTGCTAAAATTCGGAATTTTAAAATCAAACTTTATTCAGATCTCGTTAAATCAGATAATATTTCGAACGACATTACTAAAACTTTTGCGATTTTATCACACTTATACTTACAGTACAATACATAACATTAAAATAAAATATGATTTGTGAACGTTTCACTTTTAAAAAATCTTTTCGCGATGTTGCGATTTTCAGATCACATAAATGATTAACATAACCGACAAACCGACATTCATTAACAAATTGATCACATTTCACATTAATCATAGAAGATAGAAATCATGTCGAATTAACAATGAACTTGAAAGTTGTAAGTTGTTGCATGTACTAAAATTAAAATAAAATCGAAAAACAATTATAAAATCAGTTCAACAAAACACTATTATAATAAACTTCTAACACGACTTTGAGAATAGGCGTGCTGTGGAATTCCATTTCCAGCCGTAATAAAATGTAAATGAATAAAACGCAAGTAAACCAAACTGAGCAAGACAGTTACACACAGATTGTCTGTGTGAGTTACACAGATATCATCAAATAAGTACTCAGTAACTCAGTACTCGCCATCGAAAATTGGTCAACGATATAATGATATATAATATTATAGTTTCATTAAAATGTGAATTATATTTGCGTTTCCAACTACAATTTTGAAAGAATACGTAACAAGCTTACGCTTGGCATTATTGGCATCAACATTGACTTTGGTACTTTCAATTTGAATCCACCATGTTTGTGACTTGGCACACAACTTCTAAAACTACACTAAAATATAGTAACTATTTTACTATTTAACTACTTTTGGTACTTGAGTAATTGAAAGTGCAATATTATTGTAATGCTGTATTATATATTGGTTTATCAGCATTAAACTAGATTTTAAATGTTTTGACTACATTAGACTATTACACAATAATTTCGACGGATTGATTTCAAGTATTCTTTCATGCAATGCTACAAAGCTTGCACACATTTACTAATTTTTAGTTATAGAAGATTTTGACATAAAGTCAATATGATTTTGGTTGATTCGTAGTAGGAATTGCAATGACGAAGACAAAGTCTAACTTACAACAGGCAAAATTCGTGACTACCTTCATTGATAGCTGTTCGTAAGGACTTTTCGAATTCTTCATAAGTATTGTGAACGGAGAGACAAATTTCATTGAAACAAGTATGAGCAATTGGTAATCTCCCCACAGTGTTGGTAACCGTAATTCGGAATTTTGGAACCAACTCTTTAAAACCTCCGTAAGGAAGTAAGGAACTTCCGGTTGTAAATTGCAGAAGACGCGTCTTTTCTTCATCAGTCAAGTTTGATACTGCTGACCAGAACCATGACAGAATTTTGCGAGATTCTATAGTCTCGTCCGTTTGGGCATAGTGAGCTTGCAGATCTGCAATATTGAATTCGCTTTTTCCACACATCAAAATCTGGGAACAAAAATGAAAATGGAAGAAATCACAAATCAAAATTTACATTGAAGTAATAATTATTCGAAATTATACTGTCATAATATTTCGCTTAGTACCTCAAATTCATTTTCGTCAAAATTGGTCAAAAGTCCATCAGGAACAATTTCAGACAAACCCTTCTGGAAAGCTTCCATTTCACGTTTCACGCGCGTCCCCAGACGATAAACTGCCAAGGAATTGAGATACAGCTGCTTGTTTTCATTAGTTACAGTCATTTTGCTACCGTCTTGAACTAACTCGGCCACTTTTAATAGTTGTCCATTCGTACTGTATTCCTCTTCAGTGAATGTAAGTTCCATGGCTTCAACATCGTTCTCCAAAATGTACTTCACTTTTCCCAAGAAGAATTCTGGATCGTCTTGTTCGAAATGTCGGTAATGTGGTGTAAATCCAATAATTTGGGCCAAGAAGGAACGAGAAAATCTTCCGTTAACCATTTGTTTGAAATGACCACCAAATGCCGTTTCAAATAAACACTTCCCCACGATTTTCCCAGCAAATTCGTAATGCTTCAATGTCCACTTGCTAGATTCCCGATTAGGATTTGGATGAACTAGACGAGAATTCCCCATACTACAGAACATTCCTGTTGGATTGTTTTCAAACATTTGAAGACAAAGAACATCAAGCCACTCGCGTCGAAGGCCACCATCATCAGCGCCTTCTTCTCCACTATATTTAATCTTAAAGTTTCGGCACCACTCTCTTCCAGTAAAAGATTTTGTTTCGGACAATGACGATTGGACAAATGTGTGTCGTTGTACGGTGATACAAGTTGTAGTGGTTCTCACATTGTTTTCACGAGATATTCGGAGCTCGTCGAAAAAGAATTTCCGTTTATTTTCAAACGATTCGCTCCCACCTGTTAACATGAAAAGTGTTGAAGTTATTGCACATTCTCATGAATCAAAGCGCACTTGATCTTAACTTTAAGCTCAAATTGTCAATTGACAATACCGAGTCGTTGCTTTATGAAATGAGCAAACATGGCCAAAATAACTCGACATGTTGTGGTGTCTGTTTCCAAGATTATCTTCGGTTGCGTTCGATCCACAATTGAGAATTTGCTTATTGCAGCATCCACAGAGTTCAATATAAATTGCATCTACAATTGGACATCATGGAAAAAATTAGTAAAATTAACTGAATCTGAAGCTAATCACAATCACAACAAACAGCGACTCTATTACCTTTGTAGCTGGAATAATTCGGAAGTTTGCGATTCTGCACGGAATGAGTCCAAAACAATAAAACTCCTTTATAGACAAAAGTCTTGGCGAAAGATAAACGTAAACGTCCTGGGGCTTTCGAGCAATGTCATCGCCCATGGCCACAAGTTTGCATTCATGGTATCTCGTAGCGGGGTTATCTCTTAAAATATTTCGAAAAATGTCCTGCTCTCCCGGAGACATTACTACGATTTCAATGGTTCCGTTTTGAATTTTTGAATTCCCATATGTAATAATTCCCTTGAAAACACCAGGCTGGAAGATCTCAACAGTAAGTTTCACTTCAAAGTAGCGGGTTAGGAACTGATCCCAGTCGTTACTATAATCTCGTTCGCAACTGTAAATGAGTTGCTCAACCAGAACCCCTTTAAGGGTTTCATCCACTTGTACAAGCTGGAAGGTAAACTGATCAGTGTCGACATCCCTAAAGTTGCATTCATTTTCAAAACGATCCTTTGGGCGAATTCGAATACAAAGTGGTTCCGACGCAATAGCAACTAGAGTCGGAGCCTCTTGCACACAAATAGTTTTTTCTGGATCCAAAATGGCTGCATTGAATGGAGCATGGAATGGGGATCCCTTCAAATGTTCTTCGTCATACAAAACTTTAATGACATACAACCCAGATTCTCGAACGAAGAAACTGACTAAAAGCACGTCTTCCTTTTCATTTCCTTGAGCTGGCAAAAGTTCTTTCACAACTGGAATGGCTCGTGGAACTTCTGCTTCGAAGAGAAATCCATCCGAACTGACTACCTTTGTGACATCAATGAAGAGCTGATCAAGATTCTGTCGATGAATGATCGCAAGTTCTTCCACGGTTGGAGTTTGAGATGCATTTCCTGACGACGTCGTCGGTCGCACACGAAAAGTACTGTGTTGTGACGGAGGTGGTAACTGAAAAAACAAACCGATATCAATATTTCGTGACCTCATCAACTTCAGAAACATACGGAATCATATCAGTAAAGTTCGGACTTACGGTAATTCGAAAACTGACGGTTTCACCAACCCGAGATCCTTCCGAGAAGTCAATGATCAATTTCGGTAGAACGCGTCTACTGAGAAATCCACGTAACACACTTGCCGCACTTGCAGATGCTCGACCCTGGCGATTCGTCCGGACAGAAGAACCACAGCACGGGTTTTCGGCACATTTCGGATAAAACCGTTGCCACAATTTATAGCCCACATACGGGAGAATTACAGCAATTAAAAAAACTCCTCCGGAAACTAAAATCATAAAACAATAAAAAGTCAACAAAACAACACAACCAAAGTCAACCAAAAAATCAAAGAATCTATGAACAGAAATCAAATCTTGAGAAGGAGACGGAGGAGCGGAATTATTTGTCACATTAGTAAAACAATCACCCATGATTAATTGCACTTCTGAAGACATGCTTCTTTCATTCCGCCTGACCTGACCTGACCTGACTCACTAAATCTCACTACTCAGTCCCTCAATTCACGGAATCACTATGACATGTTTAGATTTAGAGTAAAAGTCATTCGTCAGCTGATCCGATTTTTGTACTTTCTCCTCGAATTCCCGAATAATCACAATCAATGGTAACAAAGAGTCTTAATCGTAACGTAAAATGAGTCACGCTTAACCTCTTTTAGAGGTGACTTTTAAATTTTAATCTCCAAAATATTAAAATCACATACGAATCTGGGCGTACACAAAGAACAAAACCTAACAATAATAAAAACAAACAATTTAAAGTATTAACATAAAACGCGATATGCGAATGCGAAGTAGAAAATTAAAATTGCAAGATTAACGATGACGATTGCGTGAGCATTTTAATTGCCGAGATTCTTTAGATTACGATTACGATGTACAATAAAAAATATCCATTATTTTAATTGCCAAAAATTCTTTCGTTATTATGATTATGATTATTAACTAAAGACTATTACACACTATCAACAACTTTACACTAAAACAAGGCATTTGTATCATTTGTACGCCTTTTGGCTTCTTCTGTGAGAGATTTGAAAAGTACGGGGCAGATTTGGCGCATAAGATGTAGCAAAAGTAAAAGGTTCGCTTGCCGATAAATCCCGCATTGCACACAAAAGATCCGAATGACACCCACACACCTGCGACGAATTTCCGAAAACAAGGGCGTATTCGCATTCTTTCCCGTCGTCTTTTGATGAGCGTCGGTCCAGGCTCATCTCTTGAAAAAGTTGTCCAACAGAATTAATTTAATCGTCTTTGACAATGTCACGAAAAGCTAAAGGTAAGTCACACTACAGGAACAACTTTCTTTGGATTCTCTCTACGAAAGGAATAAATTGTAATCTTTTGGAACTTTGATTCGTAATCTCAATTTTTAATTAGAAATTAAGTTGGATGAAGAATCCGAGGATTTGAGGCACTCAGAAGATGAGGACTCGAGCGACTCCGGAGATGACAATGATAAGGTGTCATCGTCCAGTTCAGAGTCATCCGAAAGTTCATCTGAAGAGGAACAAAGTGAACGAGCTCCTCGTCGTCGTAAACGTGCACACACTAATCCGAATCCTGGTATTGGTATTAATAATATTATTGATTTAATTATTAATTAATTAATCTTACCGCGTACGTTACCGAGAACGGAGAAGGAACTTTACTCGTACTATTTTACTAAAGTAATGTAAATGGTATCTGAAAATATTGCAGCGGCTTCTAAAGTAAGGGACGATGATGATGATGATCAAGATGATCAGGAAGACGAAGATAATGACGATGCCGATGGAAACGGAACTGGTAGTGGTAGTTCTGATGACAATGCCCAAGTTCCAGGGTCCAGTCAATCAGATGATGATGACGAAGTCAGCAGTAGCAGCAAGGTTAGCAAATGTTTTAACAAATGTCATTCAGGTAACTAACTCAATCAATAAATTGAATGTGTAAAGTATTATATTTGACATTTATTTCCAGGGACCTGGAAGTTTTGACATCGTAAACTTTGATCTCGAAGGATTCCCTCCAGTGGATTCTGATTTGGATGGTATTGTCATACAACTACAGCAATTATTCAGGAGTCCACCGTTCCCAATGAGCTGGACGAGTTATGCCCAGTTCATTATTCGGCAGTCTAATGTTGGTACAGTGTTGACGGTGAGCTGGACTATATATACTGCTGATTCTTCAGTGTTTTGTAATTAATCTTATTAATCTAATGATACTTCGAACTTAACATGTTTTTCATCTCATTTCAACAGCAACGTTTGGATGAACCATTGGATGGTGATGACGATGACGATGATAATGTTGACGACACGGTTTTTGGGATCATTACTGTAGTCAATTTAACTCTGAACAAGGTACTAAATACATTTTGATCGTTAATACATTACACAATACTCTATGTTCATAACGGTAATGTGAAATATAATATATAATACAAAAAATTTCAACAGACTATGGATATTGTACAAGAGTTAACCAAGTTTGTTCTCCACTATTCGGAGAAACACGCTACAAAAGATGTCCACGAGAAAGTGAAGGCTCTACTCAATCGTTCCAAGGGAGAAGGAAATGTTGGTTTTGTCATCACCAACCGTTTTGTCAACATACCTGCCAAACTGAGTTCGATTATGCTAACATCATTGTTGTGAGTTGATGAGTTTACTGTTATTTCTACATACATTTCAAGTTTGGTACATATAACTTGAAGTTCGCAACATGAAACTTAAACAAACATCTTTGCTACTTCTTTCAGGAAAGATATAAAAGAAGCAGCCAAAAAGGATGAGATGTTTGATTTCGACAGCTACATTTTCATTACTAAAATGTACAAAACTAAGGGAAAAAACGGAGGGACGAAGGATGTGTACATGCATTCGGAAGAAGAAGCATGGGACAAAGTTGAGAGTGTCAATTTTGATTTTCCTTTGACCAAATCAGATGAAGTAACTTTTGAAGATGAAGGTGGAAGTGTAGCACAAGGCGATCAATTTCGTCGTGTACAAATCATCAAAGCTCCAGCTTTTGATAAGCTGATTGCCGAACATCAAAAGCTGTTGAAGTAAAACGCATGCATGATGCATGCGATACGATGTGTCAATGCAGAGGACAATGAAAACACGAAGTTTCTTTTATTACCGTTTAATAATACATTATTGCATCATAGTGTACATCATAGATCATATACATTTATTAAATCCATGAATCACTATTATTATAATATTTACCTAATAATTATACACTCTTGATGCCGAATTACTAGATGATAATTCGTACATTGTTATACTCTAGACTGTAAGTAATGTATCCATATTCTTATTCCATGATGATCTTAAAAGGAAAGTAGAAATAAAGTTTAATTCCTGTACTATACTAATTATACAATCGTAAATCCGTCATTCCTTTACGCTTACGCTGCAGCACAGAACACAACACATAATTGTAATGTATTTGCATAAATGTAAATCATAAATCTCGTCAGCATCTTTGCATCTAATAGCTGCTGCTGTGCTGATGTATAGTAATGCTGATGTGCTGATCCGATTCCATTCCATGATTCAAGTGTTGTTTGTTACATCTTCCATGCCGAGCAGATGAATTTGAAGGTCACAGACGTCAACATTGTGAAATGAGATTCCAACTTTCCAGCAGATTATTGGTATTCCTTAACCGTTTCATTCTTTTTGAGAAATAATCTAAACCTCGTTAATAAAATATTAGCTTTCAATTTTCCGCATTAAAATATTATTGAGTAATAGTAATCATTGCGTTTTTGTCCAAGAGTGCAATAAAAATGGCTCATGAGAAAGTTGCCATCGACCAGGTAGCTGGAATAGTCGTCTTTCGTGAAATTGATAAAACAATTGAATACTTACTTTTAAGAAAAAAGTATCGGGAAGATTGGGCCCCGCCGAAAGGTTATATTTTTGTAGATATTTATTACATAATATTATAATAAAGGTTCATGTCGATTATATTGTTCAATTGCTATGCTAAAATGCTAATGCTAGTAATTTTTGTGTAACTCAAACGCTACCCTTGACAGCGGAATCTCTGTGTTGACCCTTAACCGAAAACCAACTGAAAACTATAAACTATGAATAATATTTCAGGTCACTTGGACTGGGGAGAAACCCCATTACAAGCGGCTATAAGAGAAACGGTTGAAGAAACGGGTCTCATTTCAGAAACAGATTATTCAATTTTGCCTAATTCAGAATACAAATTCGAGGTTCAATCGTTCAATCCGCATTCTTCATGCACTTTAATATTTAATTCGCGTTAGTTTCTTATTTACATGTATTTGATTAGTAATGTTTTGGGTATTACTCTTTTAAAATACAGTTTAAGCTGTACAATGGGGTTCTGAAGCAAGTTTTCCTCTGGCCAGCCAAATTGATTTCAATGAACAAAGAAATACAACTGGATACTTCAGAGCATTGTCGCTTCGAATGGTTGGATTTTGAAAAATCAACAAATACAATCAAACTCGCTTATAAGACTGCATTGAAAGATATCCATAATTTTGTTCAAAATCATAAGGTTTCAGACTCAAAATCTTAAAACCTGTGCAATGTTTCTGTATTTTTAATTTTGAACCAATAAAATTATATAGTTGTTATTGTGATTGTGGGTGATTGTGATTGGATTCATTCTGTATAAAAAAAAGCGTCCAGTTCAGTTTTACTCGATTAATTTATGTTGTGACTTATAAAACTCATAATAACATAATAACATAAACTTTGCACTTTGCAGCGGAAAAAATGTTGATAAAAGCATTTTGGCTCATTTTTAACTGCCTGACTTTTTTAGTTTATTAAACTTGACTTGTGATTTGAGCCTATGGAGATAACAAAAAAGTCAACACACAGACATTATAAACATCCTTTATCGTAAATCGTAATGCTTAATGCGATCAATGCGGACTTGCTGACTAATGCTTGTAGTTTTTGCATTTTTGACCTCTCTGTTTTCATGTGGTCGTCAGCGACATAAACAAAGAAAGACCAGGACCAGAACTATATGCGATCTCATTGAAGAACCTGCTGTCCAGTTTTTCAATTTCGCTGCGAAGTTTCAGTTTTTGAACATTTTGAAAGAAACATTGACAAAAATTGGCATACTTGGACGAAAGGAAGCCCTATTCGAGGACAAAGGCTCCAAATGGAGATGGGATACAAGCGTCCTATGCTTGTGACTAGATTGGGGCAAATTGATATGGTATAATTCAAAAGCACTATAATCAGAATTTCCAGGAAATTAATCAGACTTTCAAAACTTTCAACAGATTCCTTCAAGTGTACTAGTTTACGACTGGGAAATTCGAGATTTTGATCGCATCTGTCCCAGAAATGGATCTTCATTTAATACGTTGGTTTCAAAATGTTTCATCGCAGGGGAAGATGTTGGCAAGAAATCTCGTTGGTAAAGATTGATTGGAAAGTGTAGCATTTTTCTGTTGTGATTTCGTGATTGATGACTAGAATTGTTTGAATGTTGCTTCAGGCATGCAGAATGCAAATCTGAGGGGAACAATCTAACCATTCATTTTTACTTGGATGAAGTTCTCTTTATGGAATCTCCTGAGGGATCGTCTGTGTCTATTTCAACTCGGTTTGACATGGCAATCATTCGCACGAGCGGAGCGGACATTGTTCGATTTCGTGAGCATTTTTCATCAGAATTTATGGTAATTATCATTCATAATCATAATTCAAAGTTTTTAATTGTACCAACTATTTTATCAATAGCAATTCGCCACACGTTTGACTCTTCAGCTCGTGGTGGGTACAACAAAGCTCTCGTGTCAATGGCCACCTTATGGCAAAACCAATCGACTCATTTGGAAGGAAACACACTGCGTTTGCAGATCGCTTTGGAAATTCTTGGTGACAAAATTTCAAATCCGAAACCATTACTCGTGAGGACTAAAGATCCAGCCGTTGTGAACGGAGTTCCGAAATTACAAGCAGATTTGGAAGCAATGTACAACAAAGAAGAAACTTCTGACACTACTGTGTACTGTGGGGAAAAGACTTTCTTTGTTCATCGGGTGATTCTGACAGGTATACGAGTAATTAACTTAATGATTGATTTATTTTACTAAACACTCTTCATTTTTATGTGCACAGCTCGTTCCAAAGTTTTTGCCGCTATGTTCCTTCATGATACAAAAGAAGCACAAAACAACAGAGTTGACATTTACGACTTTGAACCAGTCGTTGTGGACATTGTCCTTCGTTACATTTACAACGCTGACTTGAACGCACTGTCTGCCACTGCCACTGGTGACATGATGGAAAATATCATTCCGTTCGCAGACAAGTATGGATTGACGGAACTCAAGAAATTCTGCTTCCAACAATTGCTCATGAAATTGAACACTGAACGATTTGGCACTTTCGCCGTTCTCGTTCATTTGCACGGGACGGATGAGCATCTCAATGGTTTTGTGAAAAATTACTATGAAACGTAATTTGCGTACAAAAATAAAGCTTTCATGATTTTGGCTGTGACTTTCGTGACTTTTCTTCAGCTTTTTATGTTGCAACTTTCACTTTTCAGAAATTGGCCCTTATTGATGAACAATGAAGACTGTCGCGATTGCATTCTCAAGTATCCCCAAGCCTTTTTTATGGAGGTCGGGGCTACGGGAGACGCAAATGACGGAGACATAGCAAAACCAACAATATTGTAGTTTCTTTCGAAATTAATAATGAATGACTAATGACATAATGAAATGACTAAAAATGTGTAGCCTAATTGCCTAATCAAAATAAAAGTTTTTGTACGCACCCGAATTCTAAAAAACGCAAACGACGAGCAGTTCATTGTGAGTGCAAATGCAGACCGCAGACGTGTCATTCACATTTTAGATTGAGACTCTAGCGAAAACGAGGCAAGGTCGAGACACAAAAATAGAAGAGGCAATAAAATGGTAATGCGTATCACGCAATGCCTATCTAATGCAAATTCATCCTTTTTTCACGTTCTACCCGGGTTTTTTTATACTTACATGTGCTCTCTTGTGTCATTCACTCTTGAGATTGGTTGTATACAGTACAACATTGGCAATTGTTATAAATGACTTGCCCGGATGGCTTATAAAATGTCAACAGTAAAATTCGCAATGTTACAGTACGAAAATAAATGTACCGAGCATCACACGCGTTTGCAAAAGTTCGAGTCAACTTGGCTTTGGTTGGAGTGACTCAATCTTGTTGTGGTTTCGGGAGATTGAAAGTGAAGGAGAGGAGTTCGCATTCACAGGAACTGAGTCTAATGGATTTTAGTGACCGGAAACCATGCGTTTACACCAGATTGGGGCAAACTGATATGGTGAGTTTTGCTACAAAATCCTATTCATTTTCTATAGTTTAGCTTTATTAAGAATCCTCTGATCTCTGACCTAAGATGATCTAATTTCACGTAGATTCCTTCAAGTGTTTTGGTTTATGATTGGGAAGTTCGAGATTTCGACAGAATTTGCCCAAAAAATGGACAAACGTTTAATCCTTTAGTTTCAAAACGGTTCACCGCCGGTGAAGATTTGGGGAAAGGATCTCGTTGGTCAGTTTTCTGTTTTTGAACAATTAGCTTTCTCAATTCCTTGGTCAACAGAACACTAACCGAGTTTGAATTTTGCAGGCACGCAGAATGCAAACCAGAAAACGGCAATTTGAACGTTTATTTATTCTTGGATGAGCTGGTCTTTGAAGCTGAGACTATTAACAATAACAATAATACTTCCATAACGGCGAAAGTGGACATGGCCATTCTTCGATCAAACGGGGAGGACATTGTGAGATTTCGTAATGATCGCTTTAACATGACAATTTATTTTCTAAAACTGTTACACGAAAATGAAGAAAAGAAACTTTTCAAATACGAACTTGAACAATTTTAGCTAAAAGATACAGCTTTAATTTGTCGGCAAGAAGTTCCTACAAGAGCTTAGCATCAATGGAAACCTTATGGCAAAATCAAGCTTTCCTCGAAAAAAACACTTTGAGATTGCAAATTCTCCTGGAGATTTTTGGGGACAAAGTCACTAATCCGAAACCTCATCAAGTCCTCACTAGAAAATGGACCGAGGCCTTTACTAAAGAAATGGGACAGAAATTACAAGCAGATTTGAGCACATTGTTCACAAACCGAATTCATACAGATTCGACAATTATTTGCGGAAATCGTACTTTTCACGTTCATCGAGCTATTTTGTCTGGTAAATCTTATATAATTTATTATACCATTAATTCAATTAGCAGAGAACAAGAACGCACATTTACAAACTAATACATCTATAGACCAATACGTTAATTCAATTAAACATTTGCACAAATGTTATTAAATTCCGAACGCTTTCCAGCTCGCTCCAGCGTCTTCGCTGCAATGTTCCATCACGATACCAAGGAATCCCAAAATAACTGTGTCGAAATTGACGACTCTGACCCCAACGTCATTGACACCGTGCTTCGGTACATGTACTCTGGAAAATTGGACGATGTGACCCTGCCCGATGACGTCATTGCGACCGTCATACCTTTTGCAGACAAATACGGATTAGCAGAATTGAAACGTTACTGTTTCCAGCAGCTTTTGATGAAATTGAGCACGGATACCTTTGGTCCTTTGGCTGTTCTTGTGTATTTGCACGGGTCAGATGAAAGTCTTACCGGTTTCGTGAAGAATTACTATGAAACGTGAGTATATGATGCTATTAATTGCATTAGTGCATTAAGTGTAGTCTGATATCTGATTTCCCTTTTTTAACAGAAACTGGCCTATTTTAATGCAAAATGACGAATGCCGCAACACGCTTCTGAAATACCCAGAAGCGTTTTTGATCAAAGACAGCATCAATGCAGATTCAGATTAAATGATTTCTGATTGAATGAACCGCAATTTAATGTATTTCAAAATTACTAATTTAATAGCAAGTATAAATCAACCTGTCCAACACGACGAACTCCGTATTTTTTAACAAACTAAACTGAGCATAGTTTTTTCCAAATCATTCATAAATCTACACAAAAATAATTTTTGATCAATGGAGCTCGCGTATCTTAGTTTTCAATGGTTTCAGATGACATATCTTGAGAATTGGGCAACGTTGATGGAAATACAAGGGAAGGTGCTTCAGCAGCCAATACATCCACAATTGCTGGAATCGGGACCTGATTGATGAAATTATTACGCCATGAAGTCACAATTTCATGAGCACCCCAGTGACAAGGGACGAAGGTGATTCGAATTCCATTTGTAGCCTGGAGAAGTTGTTGATCAATGTCCATCACACTGTAGCCAGTTTGTCGATTTTTGACATGGATTTTCACTTCATTCAACGGAATCACGGTGTCACCAAGCCCATTTGGTTGAATAAACTGTAAATTACACAAACCAGAGTTTGTCATTCATTCACCGATTCAACCTTGTACACTTGATTTCCTACGGTCCTAATCGTTTACCTTTATCAAAACTGACACTGGTGTTCCCACTCGGACAGAATGAACCCCATCCAATTCCACGAAGGCTTTGAGCGATGTCCCTTGTTCAGTAGTTGGTGCATTGCGTCCAATTTTCTGGCACATGGAAGCCAAGAAGCCTACTACAATTATGCTCACGAAGAGAAAAAGGAACATTTTTGAAGTCCGTTGCCCTCGATTTTGAAGAAGGTACAACCAATGTAAATGTAACGACAATTTGATTCCCTAAATCTAAATGGCAAGGTCACACAGGGTCAACTATGCGCTCTCTTTGACTATGGTTTGGTGATGCGATGCGATATTGATATTTGATTTGAGAATACGCATAATAAACAGGTCTATGACAACTTAACAATGTAACAGTTTTGAGATTTCGGATGAGACTTTTAATGTTTTTATTACAAAAATTCCAATAGAATTACAGGACTGTAGATTTGCATCTGCATAGAATTAAGCTATGTAATCATGCTCGCCAAGCGTGTCCTAAGGAAATGGAATTTGATTAGAAGAATGTGCATCATCTGAGGAAGAAATTATCGATTTGCTTCCATTCCGGAGGATACACGATGATGCTGATGATAAGAGTTCGCTCCAACCTTGTACGTTTTTTCTTTTGAATCAACATTTAAAGACTCTGATTCGGTGGTGTCTGTTATCTGTGAATCGGTGTCGTCAAGTCGAAGGTATTTGTCCGCCCGAGATGACGACGGCTTTGAATCAATAACATCCTCGACATTATTTTTAATGACATTGGCATTTTCGACGTCATCAAGGTAATCTTGAGACACGACCGTTAATGTTGCAAATGTTGGACGCGGAAGAACGTCAATGGCAAATGGATTGATTGGTAACGGAACTTCATTGACAAACACGTTGAAAACATGTCTCCCTGACTCATGAGATACAAAGTATCCACGAATTTCAGTACGATCAGAAGACGCTTCATGAAACAAACATGCAGTGTTGTTGTCAAATGTCTTTTCGATTCTTATGCATTTCACGAAGTCAAGGTTGAGTGTATGTGGGAAGTTATTTTGATCCAGAAACTACATAAATTAAAATCAGGTAACTGCACAATAAAAAAACCTAATTCCAAACTCATTTAAAGTTCCAAAATAATCACCTGCAAAACTACTATCGAAAGGTGTCCCACTGAGATTACATCTGTGGGATCAAATCTCACTCGTATAGTTCTGGAGGGACACATGTCCAGTGGATTCGTGACAGGAGCATTCAACCTGGAGGAACCGGAAGGCGTGCGTTGAACTGGAACAGGATTGTTATTATTGTCATTAATGTTCTCTCGTCTATTGTTGCTCACTGGTCTCATGAAACGCTCATCTTGACCGAGTCGTTCATCTCCAAACATAGCTTGGTACACGCTCTCAAAAAACGTTGCCACTGGTTGTTCAAATGCCATGAAGGTATAAAAAAGGACAACCGCTCCTGTATATCACAAATGCACGCACATGAGCATTTTAGTTACAATAACAGTTATATACGCTACAAAAAACTATATAAATGCATGTTTTCTTCATCATTTTCACTCATAAAACAAGTTTTTACCTCCCACGATAGACAAGGTAAAAACTATGAAATCCATGACTTCACTTTTCGCTAAGATGAATTTGAATGCAAATTGGACATTCACTGAAAACCACTCGTCATATAACTTCAACTATAGGTTTCCACAATCTACACAACCCACTCCCACAATTATTCATGCGGAAGGTGTTCCCGTTCAATCTAAGGTCATTGTTACTCTCATTTCATATTACTAAAATTTTGATTATCAACTGGAATAAAAGGGAAACTTGGGTACGTAAGTTGCAACAGGTCGTTTCCCAAATCTGAGGAAAGCTGTCGAAATGTCGACTACTCCAAACTTTCATCTATAGCAACAAAACTGAACAAAGGAAATGATAATTTCTCAAAAGTGCAATGCCTTTGTACGTTAGTAGTTCCAGTCATAATACTAGACAAGATATTAACATGCAACGGACTTTTCATCTTCACCTGTTCACGACGTCAACAGAAACAACAAACAACCAACAACTATACACTGAGGCCTCAATGATTACTGATTACCAATGGAAATGTTTGTTAAATTATTAGTGTTACGACCTGTTCATGATGAGTGCAATTAGTCCGTCGTCTCGCCATGTGTCATGTCGCAGACATGCATTGTCCGCGTGACAGATCAAAAACTGCATAAAACATTAGAGAAAAGGAAGCATTCGTAATCGACTTTGTTGTACCATTGTTTGGAATGCAAAATGCAAATTAGGGAAAAGCCAGGAATGCCTTGTCTATATTTGTACGGAACTGAATGTTATATGACAGTGCATAGGACTGCACAACCAATATCGTCAATGCTCAGTTGTCCTTTGTCCATCGTCCATTGACAACGATGATTGTCAACTCGAGTTTGCATTGTCGTCATGAAGTTCCTTGTGATTGTGAGTGCACTTATAATGGCAAAAAACGCTGACATAATTTATTTGTGCAGACAAAAGGAAAACAAGCAAGCGCCCATACGATAATTTTGCTACGATTTGCGTTATATTATATTGCCTGTGTGTCTTCTCAGGCTCATTTTTTGCAAAAAAACCGCACGATAACATTAAAAAAGCCAAGGAAAAAGTGTGTGAAAGGAGCACAAAACAACAACTCAGCTTCAGCATTTCAAGCTCTTCTCTCAGATCTCAGATGATTTTTGTTATCGTGCCGTTTTCTTTACGCAGTCAGTCGGACGAGAGAACGAGACGCGTATAGTTGTAAAATATAACTCGGAGAGACTGAATTTTTTTATGACGTAATATTTTTGTGCACAAATTACGAGTTCAAAATAAATAATAATAGTTTTGTTGTATTTACATCGGGTCAAAGTGAAGATTATCAAAAACTGACCCGATGATGTCGTCCTTTGCGATAAAGTTCATAAAGTGACAGTTGAACAAGTCATTTCCGTCTTCCTTGGAGTTCATGTGAGTTCATTCTCTTTTTTTATTGCATTGTGTAGATTTTAGTGTTCAAAAATTACAAATTATAGCTTTTTTTCGAAAAAAAGTAATCAAAACCGTGTTCTCTGTTCTGATGTACGATCAAACCGAATTTGTTTGAATTGTATGTTTGTGTTTATGACGTCAGCTGTACAATAAATCAGACGGTTGACGTTTTTGGCAAACTGCCAATTTGTCAATTCATTGTTAACTTTATTACAGCTTTGATAATGAGAGATTAGCACGTTTTCCAGTTAGCAGTATGAATGTGCATTAGTGCATGATGCAATTTTCCATAAAGTGTTGTTGTATTCATATTCATTCGAGTTACAGTATGATTGTCATTTAAGCTGACGTGGAAAAGGACAACAAAACTGTGGTGTGACGACGTTTCGTTGTTTGTTATAGGTTGGAGGTTGTTGGTGCTGAAGTGCTGATGCTGACAGTCGCAGTTTTTCGTTCCTTCGTAAACGTGATTAATCGGTTATGTTGCAATGGAGCTTCGTAACTGGACAATTTTCGGCCTGTTGGAACCTGAATGTGTGTCCAATATAAAGTTAGCCTGTGTTTTCGGTAAGTTATCGATTCTAGTTCGATTATATATAGTTAATTAGTTTAGCGAATAGTGGTTTACGTGATTTGACATTCTGTTTTATCATTTTTCGTGTTTTTCAGGTAATCTTGGACATGAAGCCATTTTTGTAACAAAAAATGATGACGTGTTTAGCTTGGGATCCAATAGTTCAGGATGCCTTGGAATCGAGAGTCTGAATTCCAGTTTGACTCCGATAAAGGTCGAGACACTTTGCCAAAAAGGGATTGTCGGTAAGTTAAAAGAGGAATGGTTGATTGATAACCCGTATCATTTTTATACTCTGTTGACATTATCCTGTCGGAAGCCTTTTCTTGGTTGAGCGAAGAATACATGACATGAGCAACGAGCATGGTCCATGAAATGCAAATGTGAATAACTTATGCATTATTCTGTGCTAACTTTAGGTTTTAGCTATGGTGCTGGACCGCATGTGGTTGCTTGGACCAAAGATGGGATCGTTTACGCATGGTAAGTGGCTTTAATCTTGCATAAAAATATATTCCATGTTCAATTTGCATGATACGGAATTCTTAGTAATGAACTTGCCATGGAATTTTAGGGGTCACAATGGATTTTGTCAGCTTGGTCTCGGAAATAGTTGTCAAACTGTTGTTCCTTCAATGATCGGTGGTGCTCTCGTTGGGAAAAAGGTGACGCAGGTTGCTTGTGGAAGTCATCATACTATGGCTTTAACGTCTGAAGGAGAGGTATGACGTATGAGTTATAATGATATATTATGCAAAAATTATAGTGAAATGTAAACAACGAAAGATTCGAAAAAAATGCTAAGATTCTGTTCGATTTTACAGGTTTACGCATGGGGACAAAATTCATCTGGACAGGTTGGATGTGGCTCAACTGCAAATCAGCCCACGCCGAGACGAGTCTCAGCAGTCATTGGGAATAGCCGGATTGTTTCTATCGCGTGCGGTCAGACATCATCCTTTGCAGTGTCGGATACTGGAGAGGTTAGACAGTTTTGCGCGTTTGCCTCATTTTGTAATGTTTATGTAATACCTGTAATTATTTAACATCAGCTCACAACCTGGGGATACAACGGGAATGGACAGCTCGGAATTAATAATACAGTGAATCAGTACAACCCTACCAAAGTTACATTTACTCCTTCCTCCTTCATTACTAAGGTGATTATTATAGTTAATTTGTAATGTAATACTTTCTTCAGAGCACTCGGATGGTAATTAGCTGTATTCCTTATATTACAGGTTGTTTGTGGTTCGGCACACACATTGGCTTTAACTGATAACGGAGAGTTGTACTCTTGGGGAGCAAACTCGTATGGGCAACTTGGTACGGGTCACAAGTCTAATATCCAGCACCCAATCCGAATCGGTGGTGACCTGGGTCGTATTGTGGACATCGCTGCTTCACACTATTCCCATATCAGTGCTTGTGAAACGCATACAAGAGTATATATGTGGGGTCAATGCCGAGGTCAAGCTGTGGCATCTCCTGTGGAAACTTTGTTTAAAACTATCCATGACGTTTTCGCATGTTATGCTACACCGCCCGTTACCTGGAAAGGACTTGAAGCAAAACAACCGGACGAAGTTGGAATTGTCGATGCTCTGAAACTTGCTTTCGATGATCCTGTAAGAACGTTTAATTTTTGATTGTTTTAGAAATTGTTTCATTAAAGATTTTTAAATGTACATTTTAGAAAACATGCGATATGCAATTCAAAGTGGAAGATAAGATAGTTCATGCTCATAAAGCTATCTTACGGATTCGTTCTCAACATTTCCGATGCATGTTAAATGGAGAGTGGAAAGAGAATAATGTCGAGTAAGTCTATAATCCAAAACCTTAAAACATATTAGTAGTAGTACTAGTAATTGTACATAACCCGACATATTTCCAACTTTTGTAATTTGATTTATTTAATTTGTTGGATTCGCTTAATAGCGTAATCGACATTGAACCGGGAGTTCGATATTCGGTTTTCCGAGCATTTCTGCAGTATTTGTACACGGACACAGTTGAACTGCCACTTCCACCGGATGATGCTGTTGGTAGGTTTATTTGTCTATTTTGATAATTTTTGCCAGTTCGTAGTTTATTAACCTAATGATTTGAAAACACAGATTTGTTGAAACTGGCAAATTATTACTGCGAGTTTGCGCTAAGAGCTCTTTGTGAGAATTTGATCAAGCAATCCATTACAATTGAAAATGCTGCTCGGTTATATGCGTCTGCCATTCAATACAATGCACAGGTAATTAATACTTTAGTTAAACCTATTTTAAAATATTAGTTAGTTCACTCTTTATTGACTTGTAGTTCCTATAAGTCCATATTGTTAGTCACTTCAAGATTTGTTGAACTTGTTGAACTATAGGACTTGGAGGAATTTACATTCCAATACATGCTACATCACCTTACAGCGGTTGTTCAGTCACAGAGCTTTATGGAAATGAACGGAGAGCTCATCCGCAATTTGATGATTACTTTAGCAGCTCACGGAGCTTACAAGTACTGATCATATCTTTGTGTTTATTTAACGCTCATTCCAAAAACCATTCGAAAACAAGTGTCGCAAAGTAATGTATTATTTGTTGTCAGTTGTCAATCGATGACAACTTCACATTCATTGGTGAATATCTACAAAACTTTATAATTCCATTTATCTCAATTGTAAACGCAGGAAGTATTTATTATAGCAATACGTTAAGTGAAAGTGATAAATTATTGTAATCTCGAATCGGACGTTTTAATCTTTTAATATGTGGAGTAATGAGGTAAATAAATATGAATTCGAAAAGTGTAATGTGAAATATGAAGTTGGCGTTGAATGAACTTTGATGATTGGATTTGTTGAAACAATCCTTTGATGTATTCCAGCTTGTAATATTATATTAGTATATTTAATCATTTTTTATACTTTTTTTGATTGATCGAGTTGATAAAACTCTGCGCAATTTGTACGTTTCACTAACTTCGGTGGGTTGAACCAGAGTTTCAATGAAATTCTATTCGGGTGGTTAAACTTTAGCTATACTTATTTTTTCTAATGTACTATTTTACGAAATAATTTTTTAAAACGTTTCGAATTTGCAATAAATAATTCTTGAACCCATACAGACAAGTCACTTACTATATTACTATACGTCTATTTAATTTCAATCCAGGCGTCATTTTATTGCTAAAATTTTTTATATACGGCCTTTATTAAAATTTACAATAATCGTAAAGCATAGCACAATGTAATTGCCGTAATGAATTTTCGACGTACAATATTTAAAAAGAAGGTTACATAACTTCTTGATAGTTGAACTTAATATTGTAATAAAGAGACGAGATAAAACTTACGAATTCCAAAAGAGATTTGAAATACAATAAAAGTAAAACAGGCGACAAACATGCATTCTAATTTTTCTAATTCTTTCTTAGCAATTCACATAAAACTCGAGGTATTTATAAAATGTTTGTAATTTGTTCCCTGCCTTTCGTCAACTCGTACAATCGACTTAGCGACTTCATGATTCGAATTATTTTGAATACAATTTTTCTTATGAATATTACTATACATAATATTAATACATTATACGACTAATAAGACACAGGTTTTCGTTGTTGTTCGGAGTAAAAATGATGCTTCGCTTCATCGTTTGATAAATATATAATTTACGTTTAACCAACCGACGCGACTCGACAGACACTGGGTTGCGTTAAATAGAATCTTCTGAACTAGAACATGAAATAAACAACGGACACGTACAATTACGACAAAAATTGAGCTTTCTCTGATTTGGAATTGGGAATTTCTGAGAAAAGGTAGATCATTCAAAAGGAGGGCATTCCAAGGCAAAAGTCGAGATATTTCAGTACTGGTGAAAGTCTTCGATCATAGGCCACTTCAAAAACATAGTGCATGGAGTAAATTGTCAATAAGCCCTCGTAAATGTTGGGAACAGTCACGACTGCACTGTTGTCAGCCCAAATCCAAAGTTGTCCATTCTCTTCCAAGAAATTGTTGCGATTCACCCGTAAAGTTGGGGTCAATGTTTGTGGTTCCGTTATCTATTATTAAAACATATTTAAATTTTAAAACTTGAACTATTGAGAATTTGGAAAAAGGATAACCATAAGGCAATTTTGGAAATTACTGGAACATCGTCAAACCGCAACAGCGATCCCAAGAAATCATGCTCACAAAAGTGAGTAGCAATGCAAATTGTTGCAACAATGTTTTTCAATGCTGTTGGAAAAGAACAAAACAAGTTTAATTACACTCATAAACAAAGGAATTTGCAATTAATTCATCACGTCGTACGTACTTTCATTGTTAGGATCTGCTGCTAGCTTCCTCTTAGCTTCAGCCCAATGTGGATAATCCACTGAAGAAAATTCCATTGTTAACGCGTTTCTAATGTCTGGTTTAAGCTTTTCTTCGAGCATTTCCATGCATGCTACAGCTTTCTTCTTCTTGACAATCTTGGAAAATTCACCTTTCAGCTTTATAAAAAAAATTAGTGTTTGTGTTACGGATTTCAAATGGAATGTCATGAATCATGGTTGAATTAACAATTAACTATATATTTAAATGGCCTTACATTTTTGTAATCCTTGTATTTCGGGTACTTCCTTAAAAATTGAGCGATGCTACAATGGCGAATGAGCTGCTGTCTTGAAAGATGTGATTTGGACCACGGTGACCGTCTCTGCTTAGCGAAAACGAATCGTTCATTACAAAATGACATCACAAAGACAAATGACTCATTAGTGTTTTATTAATAAAGAAAAATTCTGTACCTTCTTGCTTGGTTTAGCAACTGATGGATTCTTAATGGAATTTAGAGGTTTCTTGATTTTGATTATCAATTTGGGTGTTGTTGGCACCGCGGCCTGTGGCACCAAAACTGGTACAGTTCTTCGTGGCCGCTTAGTATCACTTTCAATTGCAGCCGTCACCGCATTTTCATTCTCTGAAACCAAGTTGGGCATTTCAGGGTCGTTATCTTTCAAATCGGATGCAGCACTTTCTTTCACCTTTTCCTGGGATTTCACCATCGCTTCCTCTTCAGTGACAACGGATAGGGCACTGTTGTCATTGAGCTCTACTTGGGTCGGCTCCGTCAAGACCGCGTCCACGTCCATTTTCGTTGTCGGGTCCACCGGTTTCTGCTCGTCTAAAGGTTGTTCGCGACTGATTTCTTCAAACTGCTTCAAATCTACTTGACCATTTGGGATTTCGGGTGGTACGACCAAGTCATTGACACGCAATTGTTCTTCCCTGCAATTTATGAACCCATAAAATCAGTATTGAATAGAACATTTAATCTGAAACCAGGAAGTCAAGAGTCAAGATATTGAACTTACAAATGACAATGACACTAAATACATTAAAATAACCTATATAAAAACTATTACGATTTACAATCCTTACTGACAAAACGTCAAACCCTCAAGAACAATGACAAATGAACCAGGAAGTCAAAAGGTGTATTGCACTTCCCACTCCCAAAAGGCAATGCTCTAATTTTAATTGCACATTAAAACAATTTATTGAGGTTACGAGAGTTTGACATTATTATAGCTTACACGTCATTGTTGTTCGGTTCAATGGCCGGAGCACCGATTTCAAGAACAGACTCTTGAGATGACAAAGAACCAATTTTGGTACATGGACCAGCTGGAAATTCCGGAACCGAATCTTTCACTTCCATCCTTTTTGTAAATCCCTGTTTTTCCTGAGAATAATGCTTTCTCTTTACACTTACACTACACTTTCCAACCCGACATTCACAAAGCTCCACGCCGCATAAAATGTTTATTAAAATGTAATTTTTGAATGCTTTTTACTTTACGTTGTTCAGATGTAGTTAGTATTCAACGTTTCGTTTTCTGTGCGTGAAAGTTGAGTTTTGTTTTGACAACTAAAGTAACACGAGAGCGTAAAAGGTGAATTTTCCAAGATT
>JABASF010000627.1:0-35533 GCA_019776145.1 Harlomillsia oculata
AGGACGCAGAGACTAATGGTGGCATTACAATCTGTAAGTTCTTATAACTTTCATCTATATAATAGTCATTTTATGATTCCTTCAGCTAAACTTCCGGTTCTTGTTTATAATGTACTCTGAAAATTTGAATTCTCAAAAAAAGTGACAACGCTCACACATATAACTGCAGGTAAATACATATTTGTTGTTCATTTATTGAGTTGACTAGGTTAAATTGGCAAATTCACAAACATGTAAAACAAAGTTCCATGATAAGACTAGACAGACAGACAGCAAAAAACAAAAAACCTAAATAGAGCAGAAAAATTATGAATTTGGGTGCTATAGAATTCCTATTACAAACGTAAACTACATTACGTATTGTGTTACGGTTGACTCGGACAGAAAGTAAAAATGTAGGTTATAATGCACTTGATCATTGTTGTATAATGTCTTGCGTCCTGAACCGGTCCACACCTGCGCTACATGCGATGAGCTCTATGGCAAAACGAAACGAGCTCCACTCTTATATTCCCATTTCCGCAAAATGACATTTATATATGAACTGTTTTGTGCGTATTACTTAATGCGTATTGTATAATTCAGTTTGCTTATCGTAAACCTAGTATTCACATTCCACCTGCTTTCTTACATTTGCATAGTTGATAGGACGTAATGGAGAAATGTTTATGTATATGAACTACATTTTGATCCGTGACAATGCCTGGTGCAAGTGACAATTGACTATCGATGTCATGCAATAACTTGGTGACGGCGGCCCTGCTGCCCAAAGAACTCAAATGGGTAGGGCAGTAGGTCCACGAAAGTTCTATTGTTGCCAAATGCCCGTGTCCCGTTTGTTTTTCTTTTTCATTGTAAACTTTATAAATGTCATAATGAAATGAAGATGCCACGGTGTGCTTTGCTCCGTCATCGTCGTCGTTTTTCAGTGAATTAAGCCGAGTCCGTAGATAGGAAAAGGAACAGTAGAGCAAAACGGTATAATGCAAACTTAATAGTAGTGTCAACAGTGAGTTAAGGACAGAGTTAGTTGGACAAGTTGGACGTTTTGGGTGGACGACGACGACGACGAAGCAGTGAGGCCCATTGGGAGTGAAGGGAAAAGGGTTGAACATTAACGTAATAATAAGGTAATGCTTTTGCATGGTTTGTTGCATAGATTTTGCCATTTGCCATGTTACGTGAAGTGGTGAGACAGTGAGGCAGAGGCTGGTTGCTTTTTGTTAGACTGTCAAGCGAGAGTCACACAGAAAAGAGTGCAAGTGAGCTTTTGGTGCTCCTCTCTCAGAGGTTCTGAAGCATTCCACTTTCAATCCCATTCGTGAACAGAGCAGACAGACACACAGAGAACGACGAACAACCACATCACATCACCGGTTGATTCATAAGACTCATATTATAGAAAGGGAAACCCCCACGGGCTTAGTTGCTCCTTGGCTCTTGTGTGTGTAACAACAAAATATTACGTCTGTGTCTCAACGTGTAGGAAACGTGGTGTGTTTGTTTTTTCATGAACCATCGTCTCACCGTTCCAAGCTTTTCAAAGTATTACTTTTTCAATTTATTGTGATTCGAAATATTTTGCACATTTGCTTTATTTGGATTTCCATTGCATGCGGAAAATGTAAGTCTTTTTGCTCGCATTTTGAGATCATTTCATTCATGCAAGTGTGCTGTCCAATTCATTTCAGGTGGAGGAGACTCCAATTGGGGCGAAGTGAGTACCCCGGAAATCATTGTTTGATCGTCATTTGAAAAGTTTGTGTTTTTGAGACTTGAGAAAGAGGCTTTTGAGCCGCGAACGAACGGCACATGTAACTGGAATTTTTGTGATTATTTCACTCCTCCTCTTTGAATCATTTGGATGTGACTAAAGTGGATCGTTTTACGTGCGTCAGTAGTGAAAGTGATTTGTTTTTTGTACCCGTTTCATTTCCAATATTTTTGGAGGATAGTCAAGTGAGTGACGGATGCAGTGATAAATTGTACTCAAGTTGTGTATGCAGACTCTCTGAAGAGTGGTTTACATTTTCGAATGAGTGAATGAAAACTATTGGGGTAACGGGAGACATTGACCTGAACGGTGTTAGTGAGACGTGAGACTATATAGTAAGTGTGTCATTGGGGTTGTGTTGAAGTGACATACCGAAGAAGCGGCTTTGTTACAAGAACTTTTTTGAATGTGAAACAATGCCCAGAGGGTAGATGGGCACAATCACACAAATGTACGACACGGGCTTAGAGAACCTTAAAAAGGCGGCGTTGAGCGTTAAAGTACGCTCCTTCCTCTCCGGAAATGGAGAGCTTGACCCTTCCGACCTCGAGAATCCAGAGTTGAGCCTGGATCTACAGAGTCTCATCGATGATCCCAACTTTGAAGTGGCAGATGGCCTCTTTCCAGAGCTCCTTCAAGACAAATTGAAAACATCAGAATATTCCCAGTTGACAACGCGCACCCTGTCTCATCAGCCGAATGGAAATGGTCACACGAATGCATTCAGTCGCAATCCGTTAGCGTACATGCCCCAGCCAGTTCATGGCGGATCATCTTTTGGTGGCAGTACAGGAAGCACGGGATCCTCCTCATCTTCATCTTCAGGTGGATCTCCGGGAGACAGTGGTATTTTGGTCAAAGAAGAACCAGGGGATGCTCATCATCGAAATGGCATGGACTTCAACGGGAATGCCGTCACAGACCCGAATGGCTACAACTCCTACAATTCGAACGTGTCCAATGTGACATCTCCAAGTAGCAGTAGCTCATCCGGTGGATCACAAGGCTATAGTCCCAATGCCTACATTCATCACCACCATTTGACACCGGTGACGATCTCGGGGTCTGATTTGGGACCGAAGGGACTCTTCAACGGAGGTCCCAAAGGATTGCATGGACATCATCACAATGGTCACCATGCTCATAATCATCACCACTCGTCCTCGAAGAAGCTCAAGAATGTCGACAAATCGAGTGACGAGTACAAGCGAAGAAGGGAACGCAACAACATTGCCGTGAGGAAATCTCGGGAAAAGGCCAAGATGAGGTCAAGGGAAACCGAAGAACGTGTAAAGATCCTGGCAAAAGAAAATGAGCGACTTCAGAAGAAGATTGATCTTCTCACGGAAGAACTCACTTTCCTCCGCTCCTTCTTCTCAAACGTGGGTGGACTGCCGGAGCAAATTCATCGTGAGTTCAATAAGCATCTCGAGACTTTCCAGCATCATCATATTCAAAACGGCATTCAGTAAGTAACTACCTCAACTTTTCGTTTTCTCTTAACAAGCATTCATTCTTCCTTGCATTTAAAATCGAACATTAAAAACTCTGCATAGCAAGTACTACATTTTAATATGAAACCCTACACTCTTCTGCATGCAAAATTATTGTAATCACACCTCCTGAAAACTTCCTTAATCATTCAGAAACCCCCTTTATTTCCTATCTAAGAATTAAAACTCTTTATTAGAACTCACTTTTACTCAGTTGTTTTCAAAAACGTCGTATTTGTGATTTCTTTTAGCCTGCAGTAAATTGCATATGAAAGAACGCACGTATCTCAAGTTCTACTCCTGCTGCTGCCCTGCTGAAGTCGAGTCCAATCCAGTCCAAAAAAAACTGTACACAATAATTAATTTGTAATTGTAAGATATAATTTTAGATTTTTAGTTGGTTATGTACTACACTTTGTACAGATTGTTTGTCTAGCAGATATACTTGAAATCCCTAGAAGGTGATTTAACAGTGCGGTATTATTTTAAATTTAGTAGTAGATGATACGATACTAGCCATACAGTCGTTGCGTTGGTTCAACTTCCGTTTTCTTCTAATTAGTTCATTACTTTTCTTCATTTCAATTTTAATCTTTTTTGAAGAGTTTCCAGCGCAGTAGTCAAACATGATATGAAGGAAAAAAAACTTTTTTCTGTTCAACTAATGTCAACTGTCACATTTGAAGTATGATAAGATGCTACAACTCTTATAGTAAAATATACTAAAGCTACAAGTCATTGTGTGATTTTCGAATAGGCTTGATGAGGTTGAGGTTCCAAAATTTGAATAAATTAAGATGTTGGTGATATTATTATACTAAAGAAAGAGTGATCTAGTTGCTCCTTGGTTTTCCACCCCTAAATTATTGGAGATGAAGGTGCAAGTTACCCCTATGGATGAAAACAACAAAAAAGCAAAAGTGAATAGTATAAATACGTACGGTTCATTTGTACTATTACATAACGAGGTTGAACCATGTCAGGAGTAACATTTAGCCAAGTGTAGCAAAACATTTTTCTGGTGTGATAAGCCCGTATATAAAACTGTGAAGCACACGCTTGTTTGAGTGTCTTGTTTGTACACTTCTCATCAATGATTAGTAGTGGAAGGCTTTAAGGACGAGGAACGAAATGATACAATTGGGTTACGTACTAGTACACACACTTGAGTTGAAGTTAGCTAACCAAAGCAAAGAAGCAAACAAATTTACACATTAAATCAAAAAAAGCCTTAATAGCGAGTATATATTACCCCGTTCTGTCTTATCTATCTCTTTTTCGCCTTCACTCTCTATATGACTGTGTTTTTCCGCACTAGATACTCCGTAGATCCAGATGCATATCACTGTACTCTAAATTACCAGCATTACGGTCGAATTCCATCGTGAGCGCAAGTGATTCCTGTCTGACCCATTACCTGCGTCACACGCCGTTACCCTGAGCAAGATTACGTGCGTTGTTGGACACAGCAATCGTAATGTATACAGTGCGTAAAGACATCATGAAGATATGTTTTTAATATTATATTAATTGTTAATTAACTCGACGGCAAAAGACAGGCAGCGCACTTTGCGCACTTTGACAAACAAATCTTTACTTTGTAAAGTCACTTACTGTAATCTTGAATCAAACTTAATAATATGATTACGTTAGATCACGAATTACAAAATGAAGTTTAGGAAGACAAAAAGTGTTCAGTCTCATGGTTTTCGGTCCCGGTACAATTTCGTACACACCTTTCATGATTAATGTGTAGCATTACCTTACGTTTCAACAATCAAAGTTCTGTAAGACACCTAAGAGACGACGGCGTCATCCGTACTTTTCAATAGAGAACATTTCAAACCGCATAAACAAATGAAACTTTGTCTCTTTGTTGGTCATTTTCTCAGTGCTACACAAACCCGTTGTTGTTAGTTATTGACCGAAACTTATTATAAATACTAAATAATACCCCAAAGAGCAACGAATTTTCAAAGACCGTTTTTCCAGTAACAATTATAGTACATAGATTAACTCAAGTACTTATTACACAAAGGAACGCTACTTTATTACCTTAGACAGATTAAAACCACTGCTTTGTGAGTGAGCTGTGATAATATTGCTGTGTTGACCCAAAGACACTTTTATCGAATGGACAATGCCGGTGATTGAATATTCAAATCTGAAGCAACGAATAGGAGACTGTTTGTTCAGTGGGTGCCAATGTAGTACCAAGTATCATTCAAATCTTGCCGAATGGTTTCAAGAAAATAGGAAGAAAGAGGGAATTACAGTCATTTTTTTTCAATTTTGCTATGATGTCACTATTAAGTAGTTTTAATGCATCAGGTCGTCATCGCGAATTCAGAATCATCATCATCATCATCGTAATGTTACCTGAAGCCAAAGTCGACCAACTCATTTTTGTGAGACGCGGAGAAACACGGTGTGCAAAAAAGACACCCCTTAAAGCCAAGAGCGTTACGCAAATCGTGAGTGGTGGTTGTTGTTGGTGGTGGTGGTGTTATGTGCATTTCACGTTAAGAAAGACGGCTGACCCACTTTTTTCCTTGAAGAGAGTACCTTCCTTTCTAACACAAGAGGAGAAGACAATTTAGACGTCTCTATGCAAAAGTGTACGTACTACAACAAAATGCGATTGTTGTTGTAGCACTCGCACTCTCAATCTCTATCCCTTTTCGAACTAAGGCGTGTGTTACACGAGCCACTACTTCCTCCTTGCGAATTCCCACAAACGTTCTTTATAAGGCACATTCGAGTATTTCGATGATGATGGAGGCAATTCAACTGACTCCAAAACATGTCCCTTCTCCCTTCTTCTCCCTAAGTAGCCTTTTTAGTTTTGTTTTCCAATTCCAACGTCAGCAGTCCTCAAATTTATCATTCTTCACTAAATACTATTAAATTAACATTCAATCGTATCATAAATCATAATACAAAAACGTATAAAAACTCATGGCACTTGCCTCATCTTCTGATTCTCACGAATTTCTGTGTTTCTTTTTCTTTACCTTTTCTTCTGTTCAACACCATACGGTTAAGGAATTTATACACTCCTCATTGTAGTCATGGATTTTAATTTACGGAATAGCTACGTTTTGTTTCGTACTTGTTCTATAGTATAGTTACATAAAATTCCTTTAAATCCGGTAAGATAGTCAGTTTAAAAAGTGGTCCGAGAGTATAACAAAATGCTTCTGATTTTGAATGTTCTCTTGCACTTCGCACGTCGTCGATGGTCGAAAGACTTTTCCTTGGCTAAGGGTTCATTCATATCTTTAATTATTGTGTGTGGAGGCATGAGGTACTTCGTGTGCTAATTATATTATGACATGCTATATTATATATCAATAACGTAATATTAATAATAGTAAAGATAATATTAATAATTAATAATTGATAATAATACTATTGTGTTGTTTTATTTGTGCGTTTGTATGTATCAAGTACAATGAAATTTAGTACACTAAGACGAATTATATATTACGTTGCGAGGCAGTTAGCAGCTACCAAAAAAAAACAAAAGTTCTGAAATGAACTATACAATAATTATATTGTAATTTACTAATTTTTATAGGTGAGGTATGTTGCAAAGTTGAATGTATGAAAAGATAAATTCTGTTTTTTTTATTTTTATTTTTTTTGACAAGCCAGTACTTCAATCGAACTTAAAAAATCGTAAAAAGGGTATGATTTTCTTGTAAATGTCATGATGTCATGAGTAAATACTTTACATGCTACAGCAACAATACAATTGAACAGGCTTTTGATGTTATGAGTAGGTATTATTATTAATACTTTCAAGTTGAGTTGATTTTGTGATGGACTCGGCTCCAGCTTGAGAGATGTCAAAAAGGCGTCATTGCTTGGAACCGATGAACAGCAAACTTCAAGATGGACAACATCAGGACGAAATCAAAATTAAAAGGCTTTTTGTTGCTGTCATTACTTTAACCTCGTCAACAAAACATACCTATATAATAAAAGAATAAATGAGCAAAACAGGAGAAAAATGTGTTATTTTCGGTAAATTATAAATGTTACATGCAACCTAACCAGTGTTTCATGATTGATGGCTTTTTCCCAATACTACTGTACACAAAGAATATTAATTCAAAAATATATTATTATTTTATTCTTAATTTTTTTGGCTCTTGATGAAGCTGTATGAATTAGAGATAAGGTTTATTATTATTACTATATTATGGTTAATACTAAACTATAATTATTTCCTGGTCGTAAATTTCGTCAATTCGTAGTTATAAAGATGTGCGTATATAGTGTAGTTGTAATCATAACATCGCTTTTCGAAAACGATTTTCCTCTATAGGTTTTAGGAAAGCGTAATAAATAAATGTTAGCTTAAAATATTACTACTATTGACTTTAAGATCGTGTAATTTTCTAGTGCTTTAAAAAAAGGGTACTTCAGAAATCTTCAATGTCCGCAGTACCATTGAAAATAGAGCGTACTTTAGATGTAGTTTTAGCGTTAATTACTTCCTGAGCGTTTTGTGGTCTTCATCGACTTACAATGAACCTCTATGGAATCGGGAGAGTCAAAAGGGGTGACTGGAAAATATTTTTTGGTGACCTCACAGCACCACTGTCACTGTCACTAAAGGTATACATCCAACGTAGACTTTAGAATCATACTTATATATAAATACTGTACAGATGTGTATATTATTATAGAGCAATGTGTGAGTCAGTTGGTGTTTCAGCAGTGTATACTTGTGGCTACAAATGTGTTAATACGTTTTTTTTCGTTTCGTTCTGTTTCAATACAACGTGCAAATCCCACAATATTATATTAAATGTACCATGTACACACTTTCTCAACTTTAAAAAAAGGTTCATAAAGTAAATTTGTCAAGTATATATCTGAATCAGATGTCATTCCTGAGAGAAAGATGAATAAAGTGAACGTTCCCAAGAGTCTAATCATATGAGCCGTTTTTATCATGTTTTCGTACTTTATTTTGAAGGTGGTCATCACTTTTTTTTTCATTTTTATGCAAACTTGCAAACATCCATAGAGCGTAGGTAGCATTCAAATTTGCATTGTGCATCACTAGCATAATGTGGTGTATAGCTGGTTAGCAGAACGTCATTCGTCCTTTGGTCACCTTGAAGGGAAAATGTGTACCTTTGTTCCCTATAAATCATGTAGTTACCACAATTTTAAAACGGATTTGAGAATTAGATTAGTTAAAGTTCATGAGCCACGGTGGTGGCATTTTGACTTATGAGCTGCGGCAATCACCTTATCACTCATATTAATTTCTTAATGATCTGTGGCACATTACTTTTATTTTTCCGTTCTTTCAACCCATCCTTCAATGTTAGGCAATGATTGCAGAACAGATTATAAATTGTCACTCCCGGAATTGCTCAAAAGGACATTATATCTCAATCTTAGTATGTGCATGAATCCTGTCCTTGACGAAGGTACAGGGTCAATCGACTGCATCTCATCAGCATCTCATCATCATTACAAATCATCATGCAACTCTCAATTGCTCATTTATCGTACTAATGTTCGAGTTTTGTTGTATTTATGACCTGTTTACATTTCCACTAACAGCATTCTACATGTAATCACTAAATAACACAATGTTATGCCATCCAGAACTCGCAATTTATTCTTTTATATGATATCATTTTTATACCATTCAAGCATCGTAATCTTCAACAATGAAAATACTGGAACGGAACCTCTGGATAATTGCCTACCTCCTATCACACGACCTCCACTGAACAGTCAAGTAAAGAGTAAGTAAAAAAATGTATCCTTTTTTTTCAGAAATTCATCCACTCCATATTTTGACATTTGCACCGAAGACGACAACTTAGCGAAATGTTTATGAACCCGTTGCCGTTGCATTGTGTGGGTATGGCACTTTGTTCCCAGATGCTGACTACCGTTGTCTCACGGGGTACTGTGAGACGTCATTGTGCTGTGCTATACTATACGACTATACTTAAATTATACTGCATTTACTTTACCTTCACAATCCAATGCAAAATGCATTATTTTATAATATTCCATACAATAACATTTCTACGCTCAGCTACTAATTAATAGTGCGATCACGTAAAATTCATCAGTAGTTATACTCCAACTCGGAACATTGTCGTATTAGAAATCAAAATTTATGATTGCACAATATAGTGAGTATTCGCATTCGCACGGCATATGGCATCAATTAATACTTACACTGTCGAAAACATGTCGAATATAGGGTTTATTCGAACAACTACAGTGTTCCATCGCATTTCTGAACAAAACCAGAATCAAGTATTGTGGATCTGTCACATTGTGAAGTGCCATACTATGATACTATATTCGCAGATGTGGCTTTTTCACGCTCACATTGATTCGTATGTGATCTACACAAATACGCACTTGAATCTGTTTTTTATTTGGATTCAATAATGGTATGCCAGTTAAGTGATAAGCACGCTTGATAATGATAGTAGTGTCAACTCCAAACTTGTTAGATAAATTGAGTTGATAATACAATAATAGAGGAAACAAGAGCTTTTTAGCCGTAATTTGAATCATGGGAAAATTCGGTGTTTTCAGTTAGTCAAACGTAAAGTACTTATTCAAAGTCAAAAAATCAAAGTTCAATTAATAACGATGAAGCATTTAATAAAGTTTATTTGGCAAAGCATCATCGTAAACATGATTAGGGATGAACAAAATACAGAATGTATTATAAATTATAATATACAAGGTATATAATATAGATGATATAGTTAAATGGCAGTTTATTTAGTTTTATTATGCTTTGCTGTTGTTTGTGAAGATCGTAGAAAATATAGGTTGAAAAATAACATTAATTCCAGTAGCATTATTGGCATGACTTATGTATATTCCTGAGGAGTTGAGGCTTCTCAGCAGGGATACGTGAGAAAAGATGACTCTGATGGTTTTGATGGTTGATGGGAGAAATAGGAAGAAGTGGCGATAGCTCCATGACCTCTGACCTGCTCCAGAGTCAAGAGATTCAGATTGGATGGTGTGATAAGACCAAGTCTCAAAATTTCTCCCATTCTGTTAATGTAAATGTTTGGAAAAACATAGAATGAATCAAATAATATACTTATAACTTAAGGTGGCTTCGTCAGAGTGTTCCAAAAGTTGTCATCTGAAAAAACGCACATGCTTTCAATTTTTGGAGGAGGAGGTTGGTTGGTTGTCGAGGGTTTTCGTCCGATGAGGATAAGAAAGAACGTCTTTGTGTTGTATATTTTGCGGGGTCACGGGATTTGAGGACTGCAACTCGTGACGCGTTGCTATCTCTTTGCTGTCTTCTTGTTTTGATGGCGAATGTGTGTGGCTTGGCACACCCACTAAAAAATCCAATCCGAACTTACAGCGCGCTGATTATCAGCTTCGCATAATATTGCTTATTCGCCAGTGTCACAGGACGTCCATTGAAATAAACAGTTTTTCGAGTACAGAGAACTCCTATTTCACTAATCCGTCAGAGTTTACAATCTGCGTTCTTTCTTCTTCATCATCATCATCATCAAATCATCATCATCTTCATCTTATCGACCCTCACGTTCGTAATGTGTTATGCATATATATCAAAAGTCGTAATTGTAGAATAAGAGTATATTATCCCTATAATATCCTACCAATGAAGTGTGGTGTGATTGGAAAAAGCCTTTGGCCCCTGATTTGAACGAATAGGAGAGCAGGATTCGATCCAACTGACGACAGAAGATCCTTACTTAATCTCTGATTGTCAACACAATCATCCGCAGAGGTTATTATGGAAGAAGAACACTTGTGGTCTCAACTGCGTCGTCAAAACGTGTGCCTGGCCCGAAAGAAGTACAAATAACAAGAAGTGGTGAATTTTCCAGAGTTGGCTGCTGGCTTCTTTTCCACGTCTTTATAATGAATTGCTCGGACCATCAAATGTGGAAGTCTTTTACATATATGTAATATTCTCGTTTGATTCTATATATTGCCCATGTAATCTTTCGATACCATCTGACTCGGTCACATTTCGTGGGTGTGTTTCCACATTTTTACATACGGATTATTACCGTTTGAGTCGAATGACTTTTCTTACGTAGATACGAACGATCCTCTACTAATAGTGCTTTCCTAGGGTACGCTTCCTAAGCTGTCTGTTTTGTTTCATGGTCAGCCTACCCTCCTTTCCCTTGACAAAATCTCTTGGTTTGTTGTCTCCCTATGCAAATGTAATCCTGAGTCCAGAGAATGAATTGCAATGACTGGAGTGTGTACTAACAAAAAGCTTTAGTGTCGAAGTTGTCAAGACGTGCTAAATTGTCAAGTCACAAGATTTTGGAAAGCATCTGCGTAGGTATCGCAAACGGAAGGAGAGATGTGTCATCTCAGCCGCTTCACAATAACAATCACATTCAAAAAACAATTGTACAAAAAAATAAAACATCCCTGAATTTCATTTATGCAGGAAAAATGCCTTGTTTACAAAAACAGGTATTTCGATTCGATTTCGATTTGATTTTTTAATGGATCAGAAGGTCAGGAAGATAACATTCATGAATTTTGTTTTCCGTAGAAGGTCATAAATTTAGTTTAATCGATTCATTTTGGATTTACGACTCTCTCTAGTTTCATAATTTCTAATTCCGTTTGACAGATCTCTACGAACGATAAACTTCAAAGGACTTTTTGTGCGTCCTGGGGCATGTTGAGACAATTAACTCTCATCATCATAGGTCATTCATTACGTTAAGTTTATTTACTTTTATGAGATGACTTTAACGTAAGTATAGTTCAATTGGTCGTGTGAACCCGCTTATGGCTAATGGAAAACAAGAAATGATTAAATGTTAAAGGTTAAGCGATAGATTTGCCGTGTTTAGCCACTCAAAATAAAGTACAAATAAGCAAAGTCGATCTTTACGGACGTAACAGGGCGTGGAATTTTTAAATATAAGCAGGAATTGAGCGTTGATTGTAGTATTATTGGTTGACTATGCGTATTTGAAGTCTCGCGTGATTTCTTTTAACCTTTCTCTGTCCCATGACAAAATTCAAGTTCAAAAAACCATGTATGTCACCTTTCCCCTTAGAGTTTGAGCGGCGGACAGGTCAGATGAAATCTGTCGATAAAATCTTTGTGTAACTTTTGATTATGGAACGACATTACACGCTGACCCATCTAGAAAAGACCCTGACCGCGTCTTGAAGACGCCTCTCTTCCCTCTTTCATTCTCTCGTGTATTTGTAATAACTAGAGAGAAACTTAAATTGGAATCTGTTTAGCACACACACACACTCACAGTTTGCTAAACAGAAACACGACACACTCATCTTCTGTCCACGACGACAACCTTCGTCAACTCATTTTACGTTAACACTCATTTTGTTAATCTTTCCATCCTGAGTTCAGTTAACTTGAAAACTGATAGGATTTTAGTAGGAATTTTGAATTCGATCATTTTGATGTCTTTATCAAATGTTTTCATAAAACTTAGACTTTTGGAGGAAAAGCACACTGCAGTAAAAGGAAAGAGGGAAAAATTCATACATACTTAATGCTCATGCCATTAAATAACGTGGAAAACTGAAACACATAAAATATTCTTACGACGATATTTGATTGGATTATAGACATCAAAACTTGAAATTGAATTAATGAATTAATGGAGCACTGTATCTCAATGAATTGAACAGTGTGCTTGGGTTTCTTTTCCGCATGTCGTATACAGTCGATAGTGGAACAAACGAAATGATTTAGAATAATCATTCTTAGGTTATGCAACTGTACAATAAACTATTACTTACATTTAGGGTCGTGGACAGTATTAACTTCATCATAACCTTCGATTTGCTCATTACTTGCATAAGTTAGAGGAATTCTGAACGGTTTGGTTTGAGTTAAGATCAAATGAGAAACCATCCATGGACCAATAACCAAAGACAAACATTAATGAAGCATGTCGTGTGAAGGTCGGATGGTAAAATTAGTTCAAATGGGGAAATAATGGTAAATGTTCTCTTAGAACAAAACCAGGGTCATAAGTCGTTCATATTAATGAGCGTATCAACGAGAAAACCGGGCACAATGGACAAGATAACATCTTCCTGGTTGAGATAGCGTCCAGTCTGATTGGATGGGTTTTATTGCAACATGCGACGCTGTTGATTGATCCGAATGATGCCGGAAGCTCTTTACATTCCCAGTAGTGCAAAAATGTACAGCTTCAAATCAAATTACTGTTACCTGTAATCTATGCATCTCGTGAGTCGGCATTTAACACTTCAGACAAATTAATTTTGCTTTCATCATAATGATAAGGATACCGAGGAAAAAGAAGATGTGTCAAAGGCTTGATCTAAAATTATTGGTGTTTCAACGCTTTTTGAGCCAAGTAATAGAGCAGAGCAAGTGATAAAGTTCTTGTGGTATCTATGGAGGAAAGATCTTTTTCAAGGCTTTGACTGAACAGCCGTCACTGGACTATTGACTTCATTTATCACTTGTGTTATTTGCTAAATATGCTAATATTTGCATGTACACGAGTCAAAATTAAATGCGAGTTGAAGGCTGTAACTGTCCCTATGGACAATCTAAATAGTAATAAAATCAATCCACGTGCAAGTTCCAATGCTGAACTTGGAACAGTGACATAGATTTTATGACACCGTTTCATTTCCCTCATAAGAATTATAATGTGTAAAATGTTACTGTTTATTTAATCCCATATAATCCACACTAAATTATAAATTTGCCATGTTTTGCATCCTGGATTCAGGAATAATGAAATCAAGCATTGTTCATTCCTTCATCCTTACAACTGGGATCAGGGGTGGAAAAATACAAAAACTTTAAAGAAAACAAGATTTATACATCTACCGAATCTTTGCAGTAAAATTTGCATGTTGTGCGTTACGCAGGATTTTCTGGACGACAACAGTCAATATTTCCTCATGATTCACTATACGATTGCATCATTCGTAAGAAACAAAGGTCCTGTGATTTCGGAACGTTTTTGAAAAGAAGAATTCTTCCAGATTTTTCCAGTAGGTGCGAACGAACGTGAATCATTCACTATGAACGTCAAAACGTGATTGTACAGTAAGCATTTATCTTGTACGCAAACAGAGCGATGATGCCTGATATGATAAAACATAAAAGAAGGGAAAATCATGAAAGGTAATGGGATTACGTGTCACTTGTTGCGCTTTGATCATATCTGAATGAAAAATAAATTGTGCTTTTGACGTTTATAGTTTGGTGAAGCTTCCTTTGGGTCTATGAGCAGTAGCGGCAGATTGTGTCATTGATGACTTGCTGACAGAGAGTTCACAACACGTTCTTGAATTAGTGACAAACGGTAAGTTTCATTGGATACTGGATGACATCTTCAATATATATTGATGCAAATCCATTCAAGGAAAGTTATTCAGGCAGGGGGCGAAAAGAAAGTTAGCATTACAAAAATGTTTGATAGACAAATGATACATTATTGAATTTACTAGAACGATGAATTGTTTGACGGAAAGGATTCTTACATTCTTAGCTCTGACTCAGTGATTTGAAGGTTTATAGGAAGTTGAATCTTGATACATATATAAATAAATAGAAAACACGGATTGCGCATTTCATCCTTGTTTTGCTTCTTGCTTTGTCCAAGGGGTCTTTTTGAGGAAAGGAAGAAAGACCGGCGAATTAGGAATTCATCATCCTCGTCTGAGGGTCGTTCTTAAAAGACCCATGTTAAAAGGTGAGATTGGAGAATGGAGACACAAGTTAATTTCTGTGCCACGTGCCGAATTTTTTTGCCTCGGGTTCCAAAAAGCTTTTGGAAGCAATCCCTCCTGCCCGAACTACTAGTCAACTAGTCACTACGAACATACTACTACGACCCTTCTTAAAATACGGATTTGTGCCTGCTTTCCACGTTATTTACATACTGGGCTTTTTATTTCTGACTTTATAATAGTGGACGATGGGCCAGATGTGTTTCCTTTATGTGACCATGCATTGCCTTACGGCTTTTGGGAGCACAAAGCATTTTTCCTCAGAAGTTTTTGCTTCCTCACTCCTTGCTACTGTCTTCTCGCTCAACTTCAGCTTGCTCTTAGCAACTTGAAGTCAGAAGAAGAGCAGTCTGAATAGGTTTTTATTGTAGTGGACACGGATGTAAAATACCATTGACATGGACAAAGTTCCAAGAAGACTTGGATCCTTTCGCTCTCTTTTCGAGGTCTTTTGCTAAGAATGTAAAAAATGGGTCCGAGGCGCCGGCACCACGGAATGAATGGCAAGAAGGACCCTTTATTTCTTTTCCTCAATTTTATTTTTTCAAACGGAGGTCGCACAAGGCCTTCTGTTTTTTCCCCTGGTGTTTGTGTTAACTTTGCCCTTATGTCCCTTTTCCCTGGGGTCTCCAAAGCAACAGGCAGTCAGAAAAAACTATTCAGAGCATCCATCCTTCAGTTTTTACAATATAAGCAGTCAGTTTGTTGTTGTGGTCCCAGAGTATAACGTCAATCCCGTAGTAGGATAGGCTGAGCACAAGGCATAGACTCGAACTGACGCTTTTGCTTCAATTCTGCATGGCATAAACTATTATTGCATACATGAGCATCGTATTCATTGTTTACTGTCATTTACTACTTACTACGTTAATATTTGCCTTGTATTTCATTACCATTTTTGTTTGACATTTCGTAACTCTGCATTATTATGCCATGATGTGCAGACTGTCGGAGACTAAAGCACCCGGAATACTATGCCATTACAAGATCTCGAGCTTGCACATTTTGATACCTTAAATGCGGGTTCGGGGTATTGTGAGAATGCTCATCTGTTGAATGCGTTGAATGTTGAATCTCGAATCCCGGCTCTCATTTGGATGCCTTTTTCCACAGTACGTTTGCTTGAATACCCATAGTTCATTCCTTGTGAGTCCCGGACTAAAGTCTATTGAATTCCGCTGGCTGGCTAGTGTCCACGTTATATTGTATATGTGTATAAACTGTCGTTTTACGTGCAGTGTGAAGAAGTATGAGTAAAGTAGGCTAAGGAGAGAAACGCTATTTAATGAGGGAAGACTATAAACTACTTTTAGTTTAGTTTCGTACAAAAACGGATGAGTTTTGCTGAATGCGCCTTGTATACAGAGGTATACAAGAAAAATAGTTGAACATGGAGCAAGAAGCGTCTTGCAAGTTGTAAGAACTCGTTTCTCCAGGCAAAGCAAACAATGAGAAAAGTCTTAGAGATTTCGCCATTTCTCTATGTGCAAAAGGACAAGAAGAACAAAGAGAACCGTGTCCACATGGGCAAGCAACAATTTCCAATCCTATCTGAATGGACATACGACTGAGTGAACTCCTGCTACGTAGTGGGAAAAACAGCTTTGAGTGTCCGAGCTGCTCCAGGAAAAATGAGTGCTGACTGTCCATGGTAAATAGCAATACGAAATCCTGTTCTGGAGATCAGCAGCGTTTGCACATTCATGCCAGGCAGGAGGGTGAGTTGCCAGTTGAATGACAATATTGCGGAGAGAAAAAATGCAAGTGGATCCGTATGAGTGTATTCTAACGGGATTCTTTTCCAAGCCTTTCAAGCAGGCTGCCCATTTAAATCACTCACGGATCAATTCTCAATCCCCTTCTCTCCTTCGGATGGGAACGCCAATTTTTCTTGATTGAAGGTGATCCTTCAATCATCCTAGCATTAATCATTGCCCACTACTCATCTAACGACGACTCTTACATTGCGAAACACAACAAGTGGACACTTTCAGACGGACTTTCTAGATTCATAATTCAGATCAATCCATCGTCCGGGTTTGTCTCAATTACAACTTGCACAATCACAATGACGCTCTCACGGTCCTCTCTCCTGGTACTGGACTTCCAACCTGATGGTCATCCCACCTTTTTTTAAAACTCAGTCTCCGTCACTATATGTAAAGGACAATACATCATTCGACAGTTCTCAACTGGACATTCATTGCATTTCTTCTCTCACGATTGAACTAAAATTAATAGCTCCAGTCAATACCTTTACATTTAATAACAGCTCCGAAACTGCAAAGCATAGCGGCTTCCATATATAAATCCATGTACTGCTGGGTTATTATTTTTGTTCTAGTTATTATAAATTCGAATCCAGTGTAAAAAAAATAAATGAAGTATACAACCTCGTACTAGAAAAGTATTATTCAATATGTAAAGCTCGATGCTTCGTATTCATAATCCTTCATAAACACTTCAGCTGAAGAAGTTTCTGTAATTCTGAAAACATTCTGTGTCGATGAAGTCATTGAGACAATTTCTCCTTCAACATTTGTCAAGTTGTCCACAAACAAAGGCCGTTCTGCTCTGCTAATGAATAGCAAGTAAATCAAGCTCATTCTCGGCATTGCGTGAGCATAATGAACGTCCCTTTGCGTCCTGTACGCTACAGTATTCCTGTCAGTCAAGAGCGAAGGAAAGACGAGTCTCCATTGAGAATTAATTAAAAGATCATCACCGCTTAACAAGGGTTTCATTCTGGTCAAGGACTGGGGTCAAAAAAGAGCCGCCGGACCTACAGTGTTCCATGTCATGGAAGACAGTAGTGGAATTAATTCAACATGCAGGGTCGCGGTTGCAAGTCCGCTTATGTGAACCCAGCACAGAGAAAGAGACGGGGAACCCTAATCAAAGGGAGCAGTTGACCCTTTTCTGAAATGAAAGGTGAACCTGGAAAAAAGTGCAACTAGAGTCCTATAATGTTGATATGTTTACCAGATGCATGACATGAAACCTGTTGAGTCCAAGGAAAAATGTAGAGTCGGATCGTGTGATGAAATGAAACTCGGGTCGGGTCTCACGTTCTGACTCCCGGAGGACCCCGTAGTCCAATTTATTATGCCGTCAAAGACACGAGAAAAATTAAGATGGATTATCCTCTTGATTATGATTACATCATGCGCTCTTCGTCTTTGCTCATCATTCGTTTTGCGGCTCTGTACTTTTCCCGTGAAATTCTATCAACCTTGCAAAAATTCGGACAATACGTGCTCACTTATCTCATGTCATATCCACATCATGTTCCTTAGATTCCTATCAACCTTCCATTTTTTCATGTTTGAGACATCTACAATCTACAACATTAATGTTATTTGTTAGATTTTACAGCAATTTCAGTTTTTTTCGTTTCTGCAAAATGTGTTTTACTATACAAATACTTTATAAGCAGGAGAAGGAGTCAAAACAAACACGTCGGATTTCTACTGAATAGAAGCACATAATTTCTATTCCACTTCCACTTTGCTTCTTGCATGTTGTTTTTGCAGTGTAGTGATGTCTTCCCAATGACATCCTTCAACTTGTATACTTTTGTGTTTAATAAATGTAATAGGTAATAGGTCATCATCATATCTGTTCAATCGTCTCACGTACAACACAATTTTAAATCTACAAGGATCATTACACAAAAGACATACAAACACTCACTTGAATTTGTAGGCGTCCTCAGTATTGTTTCTCTACAGAAACAGCAGAAGGACTGTTTCATCCGTTTCTTGTAAAACGCATGTGAAGAGCAAATCGGTAAACTACAAAGGATTTTTTGGGTCGGACAGCAGGCTTCCAATGGTCTTTCGGTCTATTCCATAATTTGAGGTAAGAGAAAAAATGAATCTTGTCATTATTACGAAAAGTAATGTTGCCAACGGATGACGACGTATCATCGCTGCATGCACTACGAAAGCTGCAGTCATCAACAGAAAACAACTAACAACAACAACAACAATCGAAATATGAACATGAGCACCATCGCCTTTGAGTGTTTGCATGCATTCTTAGGTCTCTTATACAACTTATACTTCAAAAAATAAGAAATAACAACAAAATGATAATATTTTATTGTTCTTTTGCTGCATTTTTTGAAAAATAGTAACGTTAGTAATAGTTCCATTGCATGCTCTATCCAGATACGGATTTGTAGAGAAGGAGTCTAATGAAAGTTAGTTCTGCATTGTCTGCATGTTGAACCACTTAATGAAGACTGAACGTTGACATAGTATGTATGCTCGAGTTTTCCTGTCTTATTGAACACTACAACAATGTCATATTATAATAATGAACAGGAGAAAAATATAATAGTTTTCCTCCCACGCCAATCTGACAATGGGAAAGAGCATGAACATGCAATACCGAAGTAGTAGATTAAAATTGCATCCGTGGCATTTTAAATAAATGTTTTAGTACAATGCAACAAGGCAGTCGTATTTTGAGGCGTTGCTCGAAGTTCTCTCCATATGTAAAAAAAAATCATATTCTTTAGATTTTCAAACCAACAGTATTTAAAGGTAAAAAACTGTGTAGAAAAAAAGAAATTCAAAGAAGTTTCGGTAAAACGGAATTGAAGAGCAAAGATGTTGGAGTGAATACAACTTGGTGATGTCTTAGAAGAACTTTTGCCGCAGATGAATAATTCCGTGGAAAAAGTTTGTGTGACACACACCGACAAATGTCACTCGATCTACAGTGACACGGAGCCGAGCCAGATGACAATTTGGGACGTTACCTTTTGGTTCAGCACGATCCATTGCACAATCGAAAGGGAATGAAGAAGTTCCGTTTAGACCTAGTTATAGAAAACCTTAAGAAGGGATTCTTGTTTTAGCTATAGATTCGAAATCCCTACAAGACTGTACGGGAAGGACATTAAATAGTCGTACTTCAGACAAGCACATACTGTCATCATCAACCTTTTTTATAGTATCCAGAATAAAAGGTCAAAAAAGAAGTAGATGAAGGAAAAAACATCAATAGAGACGTTGAAGTCCTTTTGTCATTGTTTTTGAACCAATTAAAGTAGTAAAAGCACAATGACTGTGTGCGGTGTGAGCCATCGGTTTATGCATACGAAATGAGCTTCCCTTCGTCGTCTCTTGGTATTTCATATCCTTAAATGATGAAGCAATAAGGGTCGCCTGTCTTGACGATGAGACCAGGTCGCACTCCGCACCCTAGTTCAAACAAAAAGGCTCACGTCCTCCAAAAAAATTACACAACCCCTTGACAAGTCCAATGCCGCCTGGGCCGAAGACGACGTCTATGCAAATGAGTATTAAATAACCCCAGGATGATGCAAGGAATTGCTCGCACAAAGGGCTTCATGTTACGCTGAGACTTTTTCTAAAGTCCATATTCTTTCCTGGCAGGACTCTAAAGAAGCCTCAGTGTCTTCTTAAGGGTCCACAAGTCCAAGTGGTCTTTCATCCAATCTGTCCGTTCGTTTTTCTACTCTTCTGTCTGTCTGTTATGAAGAGGACGTAGACGTACGTCAGACTCATCATCACTCACTTTCAGAGCTGCATTAGATCCTAGAATCCTTCAGGGTTCACTGACCCTCTTCAATTGTACCCTTCAAAGTACCCTTCCCAAACCTAGCTATATACATGGAGTTCCTTTACTAAAATCACAATAAGAAAAGCAAGAACACAATGCGACACTAGTAAAGTGAAGAGTCCTTAAACCTCAAATTCGAAGACCCAGTTTTCTCTGTTCCTTCTTCTTCTCCTTCATCATCTCATCACTGAAGGGCCATGGTTGTGTAAACAAGTCTTGGGAATGGGACTAATAAAAAGTCATGCAGGAGGACAATGAAATTACACTTTTGGAGCCAATAATAATCACTTTAGCAGCAAACATGCAAAGGGCCACAAGGGACGCCATGGAGAATGCACAAGATTTGGTTTTTAGAAGGCATGCTGCTAACTAACCCTTTTTTCTGCTTGTTACACGAACGAAACGAACGCTTGGCACGTGTGCATTTTAACTTGGAAAATACCTGGAGCCTCGGCTCTTTTTCAGTAGGAAAAACAACGTTTGCATTATTTGACCCGACTGAAGAGTGCAATTGGGAAAGTAAATGGTTGCATAGTGCAGTGCATCAAGTTGCATTTGGCCCCATTGCCCATCTGCCAACTGGACAAGTGTTGTGCAGCCTGCACTGACACTCGCATTCGCGTACAATAAATACAAACACGTCCACCTTGTGCGTTTTGATTCGGTCATGTGTAGGCTGGAAAGAGTTGATGGACTCGGACATGGACTACTGCCCTGTCATAGATTGTGAAGATAAGCTCCTTAATGCTCATGCATTGGGAAACGAAGAGCAGGATACGTAGTAGAGTCAGAATGCAGAATGTGTAATAAAGGCGACATGGACAAGCTACTGTGCACTTTCTACGTGGACGCCTGCTGGAATCCTATATTTTTCAAATGGCACACATTCCACTGCAAAAAAAACAGGGAAGTGTAAACATTATTCCTTGAACAACTTACATTCCATGTCCGAGTGAAGACTGACGAGCCTGTGACATTTTTACTACAGCTGGACGCCGTGCGAATAAGAGGAACAAGAGCAGGAGCACAATGCTGTAAAATAAATTACTCATTTACGACTGCTCGACATGGTTTAACAATTTCCCTTGAAGACGAGCGCTATGTAAATGAATTTATCCAAATAGAGCTATTTGACTAGTATTTGACTCATGCACATTAATTTGAAGAGGTTGCAATGCAGTACAGCGTGCTCAATTTTTTTTAGTTTGTGAAGGATTGTTACATAATTTAGATGAGACGATCCTAATCCACCTCCAGACATCGAGTTATTATGCACTTTGTATTGACAAGCACCCATGACCGTGTCCAATTACCAATTTAAATTGGGTATTTTTTTCGTCGGAAACTTCGCATAGACCTAATAGAGAATAAACGAAAATATAATTTAATTTTTTCACGACAACCATGTGGCAGTGGCATCAATTTTGACATTGACTTGAGGTGGTTGGAAAATTGGAAATCCTTCCTGAACAAAGTGTGCATGTGTTCCAACAGTGCGCACGTATTTTCAGGTTGAGATGGTTCGACGCGATTGTCAATTCTTTTGATGTCGCACTCAAAAATAGCTTTATTTGTATTCTTTTGTGTGCAATGTGCGAACAATGCCAAGCAAGATGTAGGTCCATTAAGTCATGCAGTTAGTGGAGCAAAGGGTGTGGGCTTATTCGAATTAGCATGATTCGTCTGCCACGACTGCCAATTCCAGCTTCCAGTGGAAATCATACAAATTTAAGTGAGTTGAGAACTGGGGCCATTTGATTCAGCCATTAAGTCTGCATTCCGATGCGCTATAGCAATTATATAGCATTTATGAAATTTACTCTTTCACCATTTTTCATGTGTTTACCTAAATGTTACATGAAACTAAATGATTAACTCAAACTATCATTTTCTTTCATTTAAAAGGTGACAAAAAGTCCAGACAATTAATTATACACAAAATTGCGTGGGGAATACAATTTTTTATTTAAGTGCAATGATCATAATCTCATATAATTATAAGAATTCGTGATCTAGCTCAATAAATAAAGGGAAAAACAATCAAAATTTGTTTTATAGTTTGCTAGATTTCGACACCGTTGCTCACTGCTTGCTGAACACGAAAAAGAATTCAGTGAAGGAGGCTTCAGCACAGTGATCTTTGCACTTTTTTTCCCTATATACAAATGCGTAAGGAGAGTCTAAAACTTGGAACGTCATAGGCTCTCTATGATACAAATAACGATTTAGTATGTAATTGTGAAATTTTAATTTTATCAAATGTTTCATTCGAAAACAAAAAACCTTGGTAGACAACCTTGAATATGATGTAATGTAACTAACCAATTAGCTCTATCTTTTTTTGACTGTTTCTGTATGGAAAAAGAGGTAAAAGTTTCGCCGGTGTTGGTCTGAGCGGATTTCATCTTCCATATCGCATCAAGTTCATATAAAAATCATGAACGTCTACTTTACTTTAAAGTCGAAAAATCGTAGCATCTGGATAAAAAGTGACGGAACATTGAGTCCATGACTTTTTGGTAATCATTTCGTCCAAGTTATTTCCCCAGGGTATATCCTGACCTACCTTCATGTCATATCGTAAAAGTATAAATCCTTCTAAAATAGGAAATGATTCATTTAGAAAGTTGTGGAATAAAAGTGAAGCTTTTAATCTAAACTCGAGTAGTCCTCCGGTCACCAGGTACAGTTTTGGTATTGGCACCGGGATTCACTGTTCAGTACTCACATTCACCTTAATACACGTATATAGAGTGATTTTTGTTTTTATTTTGGAATCATAATAAAATTGAAAATGCAAAGCAATCTTTGGAGTTTGGAATCCAAATCCACATAGCACGGTGATGCGTGATGGAGGATGCGTGCGTGCTAAAACGCACACAGGATACATTATATAAGGATTGAACACAACGTTTGGAAGTTTGGATGCATAGAAAGTGTACAAAAAAAAGTGGGAACAAGGAGCACGTTGGTCTCATGTGTGTGTGCGTGTGTGCGATTTGTGCGTCGTGGTCGCAATATGCATTTCCATATGAATGCATTCAGCACTGCCGGCCCACATGGGTGATGCATAATGTATTGAGTTCTTTGCTCATTCTCTCTTTCGTTATATAATGTTGGCATAAAGGGACTTGATGAGATAATGGCAAAGGAGCCAGCAGGCCTACTTTAGGCTGGAGAGCTACTAGGAAGAAGAGTGAAAGTTGGTCAAGTCAACCAAACAAAACGTGCCTTCACACCATTCACGTAAAGAGGAACAAAGTACAATGTCTATGTAATAAACGTCCTCCTCCCCTGCAAAAAAAAAATCTACACGTTGCCTTTGCCATTTGAGGCGGATGGCCTAGTCGACGACGACGGCTACAGGGGAAATCTCCTCTTTCAACAACGCAAAAACCCCAACCATGAATTTTTGCTAGGGCCCCCTTTGCCAAAATATTGAGAAATAACTGAGTGTACTGTACTATAGTTACTATACACTTTTAATGTTCAACTTGACCAATTGAAGAAGCTACTAGGACATAAACATTACATTTATTATCATAATCAAAATTTCATTATTTCGCATTAATTTTGTTTCTTCTGAAAATTGGTTGGTCTTTTTGTTTGTGGGCAGAATAGATAGATATAAAGGAAATACAATATAATGCCGTAATGTTTAATGTGCACGTAATGGAATGTGCCATGCCATGTAGTGCAGAAGACGTGGACACGATAGATTGTTCTTAACGAGAAGATGCGACTTGTAATCCAAAGCTGAGTTTGACCAAACATGGTTGCAATTAGAGAGTAGTTGTAAGTTGTAAGCTAGAGACAGATTGAAGAACACACAAACCCTCAGGCTGTTGGAAGAAACCAAAAGTGACTCTAACGGGGCTTTGCGTACGGTGCTACGGCAGTCAGTGAGTCAGTCGAAAACAAAAGTCATCGTATTAGTTGTTTTTATGTCTATCTCATCTTATTTCCTATTGAAAAGACAAGACAAGGCAAGGGGGACAAACGACAAACTTACTTGGATTTGGATTCAGATTCCTGTCGTCGTGTGCTGTATGACTGCATGAGTAAGCGACTTGAAATGTAAAATGCTTTGATGCCGGTTTGGAGTTGGACAGGTGTGCCACGTCTATGTGGTACTACTGTGGGAAATGGGAATAGAGTACAAAATGGACATGGACATGGACAACATGCGTACATTCTCGACTCTTGTCTTGTCATTGTATTGTTTATTTGATAATACAATCATTTGCGTTTCTTACCACGTTTTTTAGTCTTGACGTAATACAAATACAGGTGAACATTTATATAAAAGTTTCCTCTGTAATTTGTAAACAGTAAAATCAGATTAAAGTAAGTCTGTTTTGCTTTATTTCATGTGGATTTGACATCCTAAATGATTGTATTGAAATGATTTTAATGGATGCTGGAAATAAAACCTATTCGTAATTTAATTTTATGACGTACTATTTTTCAATAGGATTTTGGGATTTCTTTCACATTTTTATACTTCTTACTGGTACTTTTTATCGTCTTTACGACGCAAGGCGTCGAATTCATTCGAATTCAAGCCTTTTCAAAGACTAGAATGGAACGTCGGTGTGTCTTCCTTTTGAATAGTTCCTATGAATGATAGCATATAAGGATTTTATGACGGTACAAGTTCGGTTGACAACGACACGTTGTATTCCAACAGGGACAGTTTTCACGATCTTTTTTGCGCCATTCCTCAAGTCCACTTTTGTTGACAGTTCATGACCTCCAATAGAAAAGGACGATTTCTTTGATTTACGATCCTCTGACCTGTAAAAATTTTGTAGCAGAAAAAATGTTCCAAACAAATTTTGACTGAGACGGGTAAAAGATCCTTTCAGACATTCTTCATGAAGTTCAATAATGTCTCTTTACCATATGTACGGGTACGGTACATGAACTTTTTGGCGTATATAACATATTATTATGGTAACTAAAAACTAACACATCATTTCTTATAGTTCCACAGTTGATTTCATAGCATTCTATTGTCAGTCACAGAAAGACTCCCAATCCAACATGACTTAACGAGGAAATTTTTAGTATGCATTTACAAAGCATTTTCTAAAACAAAAGTCCGAATAAAAATTGGCAAAAGTGTGGATTGAGGACGAACGGAGTTTCTTTTTAAATAACAATCCTTGTATAATATTCTCTAATGACAATATTGATGAGTTGTTGTCAAACACAACAATCCTCATCAGCTTCAAAGGCAACTAACTAACACAGGGAATGATTGTAAATACTGCGTGCTTTCCATTGTTAACGTTCATTCCCTTAAAAACTAACTGTTACATAAATGCAAAACGCATTCATAAAGATTAGTATACTCGTAGTAAATTGCATTGTTTTTAAGGACAAAAATGAGAAACATATGACAATCATGATTCCTAAAAAGCATAAAATGAGTATATTATGAGTAACTAGTCAGAAATCCGCAGACACTGCAAAACAATGCAAAAGAAAAGAATGCACACAATGCGAAATGAATTCAGCTTTGCCTTGTCGATAGAAATATGAAACTTGCTACAGTCAAACTGAAGCTGGGAGGGAAACACAGTGGAGTAAAGAGAATCACGCGGAAATGTAAACTGTGTAAACTAGGTTTAAAGGAATTATGCAAGTTTCCCTCCTGTAAAACGATAATTGTTTGATAATGCACTGAATTCTTGAGGAAGCAGGAGAGGAAGCACACTATTGCTTTTTCTTTGTTAATCAGGACTCCAAGTGACAGCACAATGAAGAGGCCAAAATCGTCGTGGGAATATTATATACTCTCCTGTTAATTGCCAACTCCTTTTGTTGTCTCTTTTCATAACATCTGTTTTACCTGTTGCCTTATATGTCCTTTAACCATCATTATACTTTAGACTAGCTAATTAATACTTTTTTGGAATCATTACTTTTACATAGTGGGAATTATGCCGCGTGGATATTATGTTTTCAAGATATTCTCACATTTTACAAAAACAGTCATTGAGAAGAACGTGTCGTTCATCGTTCCTGTAGTAAAAATGCATACCGGCAAAATATACGATCTGTTACCTTATACACACGCACTCTTATCGCCTAACAATGCAATAAGGTAATCATTGTATCACATCAGAAGAGGAAGGGAACAAAGCGATAGCACTGACTTTCGATCTCAATACAAACTCACGTATTCAGGTACACGTTCCTCCTAATCCTCATCAAAAAAAAGGTGCACACTGGCCTCTTGTCTATGGTTTCATACAATTGTTGCCATGAGGCAGTAAGCAAAACTTCACCTAATATCATTAAATTAACTTTCAAAAAGACATTTTATTATGATTCTGGAAGCGAATATTAGTAGTGTTAAGTACTGAAATATACGGTAGCATGAGGACAATGATTTTGAGCGGAACATTACAAAGGAAGCATACATAAGTTATGGATTGGAATTTAAGAAGGAACATGACGGGACGGATGGACGGGAATGAAGCAACTTCCTCCTAATAATTTGAATGGTCCTCAGTCTCCTTTGAGATGAGAGCATATTGTGGGATTATTATGCAAGAAATCATGGTTGACGACAGTTGGATTTGGACAGAGCAGATCCTACACCACGGCACTGTGGAGTATGAATGATAGTGGACTGAAATGAAATGATGAGATCACTTTAAAAAGTCATGCATGGAAAAAAAGAGGAGCATCTTCGTGAAGACAGCGACGGTAAAAGAGAATGCAACGAGTAAAATAGGGCAGGCATGAATCACGACTTGTCGAAGCGAGAGAGATTTTGGCCATGCTGTCTTTTTGCCTCACTCAAAGACTTTTACTTTCCTTTGCGTCTCGCTTTAGTAGGTCAAATCCAACGTGTTCCACCTACTCCAACATAATTCACGACGTAAGACTCACCTTTGCTTTGCTTACTTTACGTTACATCGCTTCCTCGTCATAATGATAAGCCATTACTGCACATCGTTTCGTTTCATGCACTCTCGGCTAGTGTCCCATGTTCTCTCACTCCACATAATATACGTTTGCTTGTGTTCCTTCCATGCATACAATTTGAAATGCCGCACAACACAATTGCATTTCTCATTAGTTGTCCTCGAACGGCATATGGACACCGGCAAAATATTAGACGGATAGTACAAAGTACTACAATCCTTGGTCAATGCATCATCATTAAGAAAAAGTATTTAGAATAACATTATTAAGCGCATTAGCAGAAATTAAATGACAGTTTACAAATATTCATCACTGTTTGATTTCATTCTGCTTTCATGTCTTCAAAGCCGACGCATCGTCATCAAGAAAACCATGACATTTGTTGGAATAATCGGGAAGAAATATGAAAACAATGTAAATTGTTTGCTGCTGTACTATAGCTACCGCTATTGTTTTATTTTCAGCATACGCACTCTTACAGTAATTCTGCTACGCCGAAGCATCATAATCACAACAATTAAAAAGACATTACATATAGTAGGTTTTAAAAGAGTTGTAATAACGGCATTACGTAACAATTGATTTGGTATTGGTGAGAACGGTGGCGTGTAGTATGTAAATAATTTATTACGCTAGATTATGCAAAATAACTAAACTATCATAACTATACGAGAAGTGAAAAAGGGATCATCGAAGTCGAAGTACGTATGTTGTTCCTTTACTACAATTTACTACAGTAGTTTGTTGTAGTATAGAGGTAGGATCGTAGCTCGTAGGATGACAATGAGGCAGACGAAAAGGGAAAATATGCATAATACAGATAGTACAGTGTACGTACAGTGCAAACAGTTATGCTTACATTTAGTAGGTAAAATACTAGTGCAGAATGAACAGACAAATAATGATACTAGGATGGGAGACCGACATAAGGATTGAATTGACAAGATGGCATAGAGAAACGTTTGCGTGTCATTTCCAATGCATAACCTCAGAATTACAGGTTTGGGATAGAATATGCGTCTGGTGCATTAGGCCGTTTTGAGGTCTGGTTGCTGAGGCTTGTGCTCATTTTCACTTTTACCAGTTCAGGTTCAGGTTATGTCATCTAGGAAATGAATATTGTGGGTTGGAATACACTAATCAGTTCGTAGCCTCAATTCTTTGCAAGATTTTTTTAGGACGTTCCTCCGTGGTGTTTAATAGGAGCCCCTGAGCTCTGCCGACACTTTTTCAATGGAAACAACAATAACAAGAAAAACTTCTTCAAGCGGTTTACAACAACTCTCTTTCTTATTGCTTTTTTGAATAGCCTTTGAGGACAAAAGCTCTCGGGAGTGAATCTCTGCACAAATCTTGACATAGTCATCCATCAGTCACTTGACTCATTTTTTTAAACAACATCGTACAGCACGACTAAGTCAGGATAATTGCTATCTATTAGTATTGTTATTTTAGTAGAGGAACACGCTGTAAAACTTACAAAACGCCAAACACTTCTGTTTTCCTCGAATGGTATGAAGAAGCATTTGCCAAAAAATGATGCGCAGTCGTTTATAGCATGAGTTGACATTTTCATTCATATTATATAGTTATGACTTCCTGTTATAATCTCGTTGTGTGCAAGGTTTTAAATTGATCTCTCGTGTCGGTTTATCTCCAAATTTTCTCAACATTTTTCATGTTTGTCACCATTCTATAGATACATCGTGAGCAACTCGTCATCAGATTAACTTTGACGAATTTTTCTTATGTTTTGTATATATAGTCAACTTCTTTCGCGCACAATGTATATAAAACCATCAGTAATAGTCGTACAATGCTTTGTGCTCATGTTTCATGTTACCCATGAAAAGTAAGGTTGTTGAAACACTCAGAGTGCGTCAAAAATCAATCAATATTGCCTCTGAATTGAAATCCACAAAGTAAATGACAAACAAGGAACACAAAAATAGTAAGTAGAGATGGAATGGAAACTCCGCAACATGAAAGGGGTGAAGGTGTATTGGCATAAATGAAAAATGAGAGGAAGAAGAGTTAGTTAGGAGGCGTCAGGTCGCATTTCAAGTTTAGTGTGTTGTGGCCCGACATGCTAATGAATGAGTGTGGAGAGCATGACTACTAACAAACATTTTGTGTGTAGTGCAAACGGCAAGGAATACTGCACATGTAGCACTTTGGGCTTGGCCCAGCCAGAGGAATACAAGTTTACGTGTTACACAACGTCCCCATTCCTTTTTGCCTCTGCCCTTATTAGATCATGCGGTCAACATCACTTCGCCATTTCCTGGTCGCTCACAACAAAAATTCTACGTTCATTCGCAAGATGCCCATTCCAATTTGCAATATAGCACAAGACGTGCTAACGTTTTATGCCTATTCACTCTGATATAATCAAGTACTAGGATTCTGATATTAACGTGACTTACTCTACTGCAGACACGAAATACGATGCACTTACGACTTACTCCGACCACTTTTTCATCTCTTAAAAGTAACTGAAAAGTGCGAATCAACTGACAAAACTGACAATTGACAATGGACTTTAGTAATTTGGATCATTATTTTGGTTACTAATCAGCTATATATTCATTATTATGTGGACATACATTTACTGCAAAAATTAATATGCAATGAATACAGAATAAAAGTTATAATGCAGAAGAATCGTTTAAAAAATACCTTTTGCTAGGTATCATAATAAAATCCGTGTGAGACGTTATATTTTTTATATCGTCGACTGCGAGACGCATGTACAGTTTGCCCCTGCGAACCAGTGCATTGGATTGGTTACCATTCATTGAGATGAGATCTGATTGAGAACGTTGAGAAGTATACGAAATACGAGAATACCATTTGGTTCTTGGTTCTCGCACGTTTGACTCGACTGGGTATTTGGGGCAAGCAAGGACCACGGAATTACACCAGTGGCTCGTTTGACATGTCATATTTGCCATAAAGTCGATCATTTGTTCCATTTTTTGCACCTGGCAAATCATGATTATGACGATAACTTGAGCAGAGGTTTATACATTAAAATGGAATAATACACGATCAAGTCCAACCATTATATTTAGTACACTATCCTTTATGGTCGGTCACAGCTAAGATTCTCATGAATTTGAGTTTTCTGTTATCTCATTTCAGAGTCTTACTTTTCACGCAATTTTCAACGAGAGCTGCTTAGGAGACATTCGAACATTGTCGTCTCCTCTTATAATTTGCTTATTAATTTAAGCTAAACCTGTTGAATGATTCACAGCATCCTTTAGTATGGATGCATGTAGCTGTCTCTTAGAATCCTTCCGTTGTTGTCCCGTGTCCTGGGATTATATTTTAATACGTAATTAAGGAGTCAAGTATCCTGGAACGACAAGGTTTAATTAATTTACTAATGTATTAGGCATGAGACTCGACGAGATGAAAGGAAGCGCAGACCCGAAATATCACAACGACTCAACAGGTTGACGCAGTTTGATCCTCAAAGCCTATCCATTCTTCCATTTTACGGTTGAGTACGTTCACAACCTTTTCAACGGGAAGAGGTTAAAACGACCAGAAAATAGGTAATTATTCGCAAGCAATGAGGCGAAAAGTGTCAATAATCAGTTAATCGAGGATTGCGTTTGCTCACTGAGTCGAGACAACTTATGGAAATGAAAGAATTTTGCCCTTTTTGCATTGTTTTTTAATAATATTTAAATTCTTTTTCCTTGTAAAGCCTCTGACTTTCTTGTACAACAATTTCACTACAAAATGCAATTTAAGGAATTGTCACGATGAGGAAGAAGTCTATTCCACATCCACCCCGGAATAAGTTCCGTATTTACATTACTTTGTGTTATCAAAACAAAACGACGTATCATAAGGAGACGGATAAAAATTTTGTTTTGATTTGTTGGCCACTGCAGTAGTACAGAACATTAAAGAAATAATGTATAGAATACATGAGATTTTTGCTGGAATACAGCATACTGTACATATAATGGAATTGAGGAAAACCTCAAGAACACTGGACGTTTGAAGGGTCACCCGCAAAATCCATTTAGATCCCATTAGCATTTCCTGCAGAGAAATACGCTCGTGTAAAAATGGCCATTAGCATCCTTCAACTACACGTTGACCACAATCTTCATATTTTTTCCATTTCTTTTAACCTTCTTCATTTTAAATGCAAAAGTCTCATGCAAATAAAGATATGCGCATGTAAGCATATTTTCGTCTTCCCTTTCCTTTTGTGATGGACCCTAAATCAGGTAACACGTATCCTTCCGACGAATAATTACGATTTCGAAATATCCCATAAAGGTTTCCATGTTTTCAAATTCCTTCAAGATGCGTACAAGTGAAATTGAGGAAAATGAAAGTAGCGATGTATGCAAAATAAGTAGTATAGGATAAAGACGATAATGGATTTTTGAGTCGAAACCTTATGAATGTTGAGAAGCGATCTCCAAAATGTTAGTTTGTACACTATAGAGCAAATCTTCCAATAATGATAACCATGAAAATGATACGATTTTTGATCTTGATCATAAAATGGTTTAACGTCGACCAAGTGCCCTTGGCTCCTTGGAAATAATAATAAAAGTGATTTATTCCATCTGCTGACGTGAGTGAACAGGTGAGATGCGCCGTGTCCGTCCCAAGAAGAAACGGGCATGGAGGAGTCATCCTCCAAAGTCGGTCGGTCGGTGGTCATCCATCGTCATCTGCTACACTTTGTGGAGTCAAGGCCTGAGAAAAACCTGCCACATGCAAAAACACAATTGGTGTACTGGACTGGGACTTTTTCTCTCATCCCTCTCCTTCTTTCAGTGGTCAGTTCACATGCGGGGTTCCAGACCAAGTAATCTTCCTCTTTACCTGTAATTGATTAGGTTTTATTTCGAACTTGGACCTGGATGAGCAAACCGCGTGTTTCACTGGGAGGTCGAATCCCTTTGGCTATTAAGTTATGAATAACAAAGGATGATTCTACTGTGTTTAGCAGCCGGTACACATGAACATGAGCACATGCACAAACCATTTCTCCTCTGTGGTTTTCAATCCCACCTAATTACATTAGTAAAAATGACAATTTTCTAAAACCTTGCATGTTTGGAATCGTGCACGTTCATAATACGAAATTTCCTTAATACAATCATATAATACATAATATAATCTTATAATCTTATAATGCCATTTGGCCTCTTCTATTTCATCTGGAAATGAGGAGTGAATTCGTGAGAAAAGGTCAACACATTAAGCGATTCAAATGTCATCCTCGCGTTCAAAGCTAAGGTTGCTGAAGGAAAGAAGAAATAATCAACTTCAAATTATTATGTTTAATGCGCACACTGTTCAAGGCTAGTATTTGTCTGCAACCATATTCAAGTTCATTAGTCGGGCGGTCGGTGTAGACAGAAGAAACATTTTTGGTTCGATTGTCCCATTCTTATTCCAAGTAATATTTTGATGTCGTGATCGGGACTGCAGGCAGAGGCTTATAGAAATATTGACGATTCAGTATTATAAATAAACATTACGTTCAAGTGGTTTGTACGCATTGAAATGCGAAATTATATTGACCAACACACGGAAGTGAGCGTAAATTTTTGACAAGGAGGAGCTAATCATATAATTACGAGATTAATTTGTGTATCAAATGCAAACAAGACTGCGCAATAAGGATTTTAAATGGACAGACCAGGACAGATAAAACGTTTTACTTTCCCCGCGGAATGCCAAGTAAAGTTTACAATGTACATTATATTGCCCTATCGTGTCCAGACTGGCCCTGAAGGTGGGCAAGGCTTATCGAAGGGTTATCTTTGACAATGGCGGAAGGCCAAGTTCGTTCCATGTTCAAGCTGTCATAACTGTTCACTGTGCTTTCACAATGAACATTAAGTATTATACAGAAGTGCAGGACGAATAATAATTCATATAATATAGCACAGTCATCTCCATATCGTTTGTAAGCATTATTATTAATTTTGTAAAAACAAACGACATGTTTTGTGTATTTCTGAATGAAGAGCCGACTTTGGTGTAGCATTAATAGGTAGACTGTTTCAAGAAAAGGAGGAAGGAGCAAAATTCCCCAGGATAATGAAAATGAATTAACTCATCAAAAAATGTTGACAAACGTTAGACAGCCTGAGAAAAACTGACAGGGCACCTTTTCTCTTTGACTGAACGTAGTGCAAAAAATGTTCGCGTACATACACTACTCCAGACATCCTTCGAGATAAGATTGAATCATATTTTTTTTCGTCGTCTGAAATCATTCGCTATCGCATCCTGACTGGACAAAACACAAACATACAAAAACAGTCGTAAAAAATCTATAATACCAGACTACTCGTATGGTCAAGTCCGAAATGGATTTTATTTGTGCTCTATTGATCTTCTAACTCTTCATTGAATGTCCAGACTCGTCGTCGCTCCAGCCCACGAGCCCACCACACACTACACCGCATGAAAACCAAAGCAAAATGCTCAAACAGGAGCAAATTACAATGCAAATAAAATACGGAACGAGAATGAGAACGTAAATCAAGTGTATAATCACCAAATAATGACAATTCATCAGAAGGAAATTCACTTGGAAAGCGTACGTTTCAATTACTCCTCAAAAGTCAAAATTACTGCACATTGTCAACAAAGCGTTTGGCTGAAAATACCTTATGCAAAATTCAATTACCATTTCCATTGTGCAATCCCGCATAAATCTGAAAGTTCATTTTGGTAAGCATTTTGGTAAACTTTTCTTAGCTATATTAAATAATGAGTTTAAAAATATCAATAACCATTTTTTTAAATCAATCATATTGAGAATCTATGAGGGCAGTGAAAGAATGAACAAGGGGACGGGACGAACGCAATGAAAGTTTTATGACAACTGATCATTTTTTGTATTGCTTACGTCTTTGAATGGTTTGATGAAGGATTTCATTTATAAATCCAATACGATATGATGACAAAAATAAGCTTTGAGTTTAGGGTAGTACAAAAGTACAATCATTCATTGAGTTGTGTGTTCTGACTGATGTGAGGAACCTTCACATTGGTCAAGGCCAAAGTTGCTGACCGACGATAAGGTACGGCGTAGTGGTGTATGCGAAAATTTACGTTATCGACTCCGTTTGCTCGATTCCAGATTCCATTTTCCATGGCTGAAGAGCGATTGAACCGAGGAGAAGAATTGTGCGCACAAAGGGAATAATGCGGGGCTGCTTGAGAAAAATGGTTTCGAGTTGGAGCTGATCCTTCTAAAAAGTAGTTATGATCTTATGGTGATCACTTAAAAGTGCACAACTGTCAATGTCGCGTCAAAAGACCAGTTCTGACTGTTATGCTTGAGTGGATTCATGGGAGAAATACTTCATGCTATTCGGGGCAATGTGGAAAAATTGTGAGAAGCCGTCGGCTCAGTTGAAAGTGCCGCTTTTTGAAATGAATGGAACAAGAAAAAATAACTGGACAACATTGTTGCAGTGATAGTTATGAGAACCGCGGAGAATCCTTTGGTGACCTGGACAATGAATCGTGTCCACTTTCACTCAGTGCTGGATGGTGTGGGACTCAAAATCTATAATCCTTGTACTTCATGAATTTATTGTATGATCCATCATGAGAAATTGAGGTTTGGAAGGACCCGGTCCGGCTCATGGAAAAAATCATCATGCTTTTTTCCATACTCCCTTTTATACTACCTGCTCAGTGAAAAATCAGAGGGGGTGCAAAATGCCCGTGCTTTTCCGAGCCCGTTGTCTAGCCTGTATTTACGTATTATACTCACTGAAGCGTTTCTCCTAACGAAAAAAAAACTTGCTCAACAACTTCAAACGTTGTCAGGAATTAAGACGGTTCTCTGAGGGGCTCATCATTTTTCATCTGCTCCTAGAGGGCGCAGGAACCCGTCTCGCGGAAGAGGTTGGGTGTGCAATTGGGCAACCAG
>JABASF010000628.1:0-35507 GCA_019776145.1 Harlomillsia oculata
CTATAAATGCTGATTCGGATCGATAATGAGACTTGGATGGATTGAGTGACGCGGTGTCCTCCACCCTTTCGGCCTCCATTTGACACTTTGCTCGCTCCTATTGATTCATTTGTCCCACCACAACAGTTGCACTTTCTCTCTTTCTTTCTTTTGATACAAAAGTTTTGAGCAACATGCAAAGCTCTCATCTTAAATCAGTAAGAACATTCTTTTCATGGAGAATTCCGATTTCATTGCTTTGTATTGTATCATCGTATGTACTATTTAATGTATTATTTGTTATACTGAAGGAATAAAAAATATCGCATGATGAGTTCGAGCCCAAGAGGGACGCACCTGGACACACAAACGGGGTTTGAGGAGTACACAGTTACACATACATTCGGGACTTTGGGAGACATTGCATGACAGTCGCAACAGTCTTATGTTCGCAATCGAGTTATGTTGAGCAAACTCGCCCGGGATTCCACACTCTGGACAGTCAAACTAGGTATTGCGATTGAGTGTCCACACATGGTAATTAGACGAGCAGTGGAACGGAGAGCGATTATCTCTTCATCGACTCGATTCCTTTTCATTCTCTCCTCAGTCCTCAACAACAAGAACCCATTTATACAATTTCTCTCTTGTTTGCTATTTATTTATAGACAATCCTTCCCAACGCTAACACAAGTCGGAAAATGCACATTTTGAGGGATTTCATACTTTATACTTTAACATACATAACGCATAGACTAAAATCGACTATTTCAAACGAAAAGGAAAATTATCGCCTTTCTCTCTACAAGTTGAGAGTTTACACAGTAATTCATGTTAATTATAAACAAAGTCGCAATTATAAATAAAATCACAAGGTACGGTACGTAACTGTAACATAAAACAACACATTTATCTAGCCTAGAGTTGAGTTGAGCTGCCCTTTTCATTCTAATTGCATTAATCCTCATCGCTTTCATCATTTCCATGTGAAGTTCGACGCTCATGCTGGTTGTGATGATGATGATGATCAATTGATAATTCTGATATAACCCGGGTGAAATTCATACGAGCCCTTTCGTCCTCCGGTGCTATGACGGGGAGATGTCGTTCTCCTTGTTCTGGCCAATCGTCCGTTTCATCGTAATTTTCCATGTTAGCACTGTGGACGTCGTCGCTGTCTCGTCCGTGGAGAGAATTGTCGTTTGGAGCCGATGATCGTCGCACAGTGTTCACATGACCTTCCACGTATTTCGAATCGTGACCTGGATGCAGACCTTCACGCTGCATGAGGGTATCAACAACGTCCTGGTACAAAGATCGAGGACGAACGTAAGTGTATTGTTGACGCTGTGGGTGACGAATTCTATCTTCCGTTTCGGGATCTTCAAATCCGGCATCGTCTTTTCCAGGAGATTTTTGTCTACGATACTTGAACCGGCTCGTTTCTGGATTATTGAATCTGGAGCTCTTGGAATATTGGTTCTTTCCAGGTCGTTCCAGTCGACCCAACTGTGACGAATAATCGTAGTTTCCTTTGGTTTTCTTGTTTGGACGAGTTAGTTTCCCATGTTCGTCAGTAGAATAGCCTCGGGATGAGCTTTGGCCAGATCCTTGATTAAGAGCTTGGTTGTCCTGAAACTTCGTCTTGAAGCATAAAATCGTCTTCATTTGCAAAATTCACTTCATCCTTACGTGCACCTTCCTGACCTAACCCTGACCTAGAGCCTAACAGTTTACCGAATGCCTGTCCTGCAATTAAACCTTTACCATCGGGCCTTTTCTTAAACTTTTCTGCACGTTTTGAATCGGGAATATTGATCCGTTTCTTTTTCTTGGTTCTTGGTGTATTTTCTTGATCATTTTCAGACTCACGCATTTCATCCAAACCATCATGCGTGTCTTCAGATTCGAGTAACGGTTTTATGTCGGAGTCTTCTCCACTGGCGTCTCGTTTACGATCAGAAGTTCTTTTACTCCTACTTTCATCACTTTTAGCATCACTGTCATCAGTATCAGTTTCACTTGCAGAAGTGTTTCCCGGACTTGGAGTGCCACTGGATATTTGCACAATGGCACACTGGTGTCTCGTTTACGATCAGAAGTTCTTTTACTCCTACTTTCATCACTTTTAGCATCACTGTCATCAGTATCAGTTTCACTTGCAGAAGTGTTTCCCGGACTTGGAGTGCCACTGAATATTTGCACAATGGCACAATTAATCGAAACATATCAAAATACTTTAGCTAATGAAAAACATGAGGATTTTTAAGGCTTACCTCTCTTCGCTAACATCAGAGTAATCCCCATAATCAGCAGGACTCCAACAAGCCGCACAAAGACGATTCAAGTCATCAAAGCATTCAGTACAGTAAGGAGTATTGCAGGTAATGCAATTAACAAAATTTTCCTCATCGTCATGATTTCCAGTTCGTCCGCAGAGAAAGCATTTCTTTTTCGGTGTTCCTCCACAGAAAAAGAGGATTTTGCGACAAAACGGGTATCTGTATGTCACAAAATATTTTGCATACAATTTACATTGAATTTAGGATACATTGAAGATGTTTACTTTGTTATCACTGTCAGTATCACATTGTTACCTGTGCGAAAGACCTTCAAGAAAGCCAACATTGTACCCAGATCGATCCCCCGTGAGTTTGTCACGAATTTGTTGTCTGGCCATCATAAAAAAGTTGTCACGAGCAGAAAGAATGTGGTTGTAAAGCCATCTCTCTCGAGGAAAAACGCGATGAGGATAGAATTTGCCACAGATGTAATGTCGAAATCGAAGACCGTATGGCTCAATGCATGCAAACACGTAGCAAGCAGCAATAAGACTTACAATCATTATAATTTTGTTCCAGTTAGGCGGAATCGGCTCAGGGAGACAAGGTGTCGTGTCAAATGCAGGCATGACCTCATTGATATCATTTGTGGCGTTTAGTATTCCGTCGTACATTTCCGCTACGAATCCCGTTCCGACCACTTTCGCATTGACACTTTGAATACCTGTGTCACATGATACGTGGGGAATCAAATCATTTTGTTATTTATTACCGAATTAGAAATGAGCCCTTTTAATTTACAACTACGGGCATTACCCGCACTGGAAAGAAGAAGCTTTCCATGAATCCGAACCATTTCCAAGAAGTAGTACACGACTATATCCATCACAACATAACAGAGAATATGAAATGATGCAATGGTCACGATGACGAGAGTTCGGAGGAATTTTTTACCGTTCTGATTCCACGGTTTGTAATGAAAACGGCTGTTGTTACACACAAAAATAATGAATTACGGAAAATTACGGCGTTTATAAGAATTAAGCTTTGCAGTAATCGCCTCAGTACTTCAACGTATAGTTTCGCCTCCCTGTATCTCAATGGGAAAATTGTGTCTCTTCCGTGACGACGTCTCCCAATGTCCATGAGCACGAGTCCTTTGGTAATGTAGCGATTATCATACAGATCCGATTTCAAATATTTGTGTCGGTATAAAATTGACTTAAAAAGAACCAAGAACGACAGTAAGGAGAATCCAAGATCCACCCAATCCACATAATCAATAATCCAACGCACACTTTTGAGCATTTCTTCTTTCATTCCATGTAAAATTATGTTGAGAGATTTGGAAGTGACAAGATCGTGAGAAAAGTCATGGTCCGTTTGGATTTGAACATCAAAGAATGTTTTCAGAGCTGCTTTGAATTTGTCGAAAACTGAAAACAATGATCAGAACATCAACAAAGAGCACAAGAACAGAACAACAAGACAAGGAAATCCATCATCATCTTTAAAATTCAATGCTGATAATAAATTGTAGCAAAAATACGAAATGGTTCAAATGGCATTACTTACTGTCAGTTGAAATAGACTTGACGAAACTCTTGATAAATTTTGGGATGGCACATAGCAAATCGACAACTTTGGCCACATGACACAGATTTTCAGTGACATCCACAACTGAGCACATCCAGTCGAAAGCTTTCATTTTGCTCCTACAGCTTTTAGACGCACTGTCAAAAGAGTCGACACACCGTTGAAACGGCGTCCCCACTTTTGTGTTACAAAAGCTCACAACATTGTCCATCCATTGATAAGCAGCTTTAATTGTTTGTACTGAAAAACAAATCAATGAAAATGGTTCAATTTTGATTCTAATTAAAACAAAGCACTTTGAATAATTTATTGTTAATGAATCAGCATTACCTACTTTCTCTATAGACGTGACTAAAGCTGATATGCTACTGAAGACTTTAGTCGCAACGTTTTTGACAGTTTGGACGATTTTCCCAACAATCTTTCGCATAGCGGCTGCAGGAGACTTGACCATTTCGACCAATTCCATTGTTGCCTCTCGAACCATGTTTTGTCCACACATCAAACTATCGCTGAGGATTTCCATGTTCTTCATTGTATTTTTCGCCGGACCTGACAGAGCCAAAACCATTGCGAAAGCCAAAAGCGCCGTTCGACCTTTGGAACTCAGCAGTTGAGGAATACAAAGCAAACCGACACATCGCATCCAAGTGGACAATGCAAATCCAAAAGACAAGACGAAGCCAACGCTTTGTGACAATGCAAGAGCTTTCCATTCTTTAAAATTAAGTTGGAACACGTAGAAGCAAAAACATACATGTCCTATTAGGTTTCCGATGAGGAACCCGCAGAAGCTCTTGAAGATTTTATTCTCAATTGTGCCAAGTGTCCAAGTCCGATCCCAAATGGTCATTCCATGTCGACGTGCTTTGAGGCAGATGCAACATGTGTTGAGTACTATGAATTTGATTAATCTGTAAGCACACAAAGCATTTAAATTCATATCAAAGCAAATCAAAATAAATAGTAATTAAAAACGCGTAATTTATGTACCGGCACAAAGCGACGAAAGGCCATTCGCAACATGTATATTTTCGAGGAAGACCTAGACTTTTTCGGTAGGCATTGACTTTCGCCCTTTTCAGACGTCCCAAAGCACATCTTATGCGGATGTATTTGCATCCTATTGCAATAGGGACACAAGCAAGTTCGAAAGGTGCAAGTAAGATCTTTTTTAAGATTTTTAAACATTTCAAAGCGACAAAGTTAATCATTTTTCAAAGAATTTAACCCAGTGTAGTGGTTTGTTAACACCTACTGGATGACAAGAATTGCTTCCATAACTTCCATTACCTAGATCGCCATTTGAATAATTTTGTTACCTTGTCAATTTATCCACACTGACAATAATCAATCCAGATATCAACATAATTTCTTCAGATATTCAATCACCTTTAGAAAAAGTTTGCAAAAAAATTCTCGTCACGGCATAAACATGTCCGATGCTGCCACACGAGATTTCATGGACGAAGTCATTGGAAGTGATAAGGACAACGGGAATGTAATCATTTCACCCTCGCTTTCTTCTTGTGCTTCTTCGAGTCTCATTCAATTGCACACAATTGAGGTCGGAGAATTCGGTCCACTGAAACAATCTGTGAATTATGAAGAACCACCGACGAGAGTCAAAGGAAAGAAATCCGTGCAAAATCCAGCACAATTGCAAGCTCTCACAGAAAAAGTACACATTAAGTACATGATTGCCTTGTACATTTTTCAGTACAGTCATTACATTCAATATTTGATACACTGCTCCTCTTTGATGATCTGTTATTTCTTTTTTCCTCAGAAACTTCAAATCCTCAGTTCATTCTCGTCTTATGAATTTTCAAACCCCGATCCAAAACCAAGGGTTCCTACGTTGGCAGAACTGGAACGTTTGCAACCTTCAGGTGGAGGTGGAAAAAATTATGTGGCCACTCTTGTCAAAATACAAACGTTTGCTAAGAGAAGCAAAGGATTTTTACATGAACTCATGTCAGCTCAATCTTCAGATCGGACTAAAGACATCCTTTACGTAATAGTACAAAAATGAATTCGAAAACGATAAAGGGGTTTTCAGGTTGGTATAAAAAAACGACAAATTATAATATGTATTGACAGGAAAATGCAAAATTGCTAACAAACGATATGGGAAACTACGTGATGACTGAAGGACTCCGTCTTGCTTGGATGAAAAAAACAAACGAAATGTACAAAATGTCTGAGATTGGTGTCATAATTTGGTCAATTATGGAGTTTAATAAGCTGACAAATAATCCTCAGGTACAATTGACATTCAAAAATCGTTGCAGAATCCAATTAAATTCGAAATGAAAATCTAATCATGCTCACTGTTCCAATTTAAAGGAAAGTGTCAACTTGTTTTACGGAAGGATGAACGATCCGAACGCTTACGATTACCGAAGAATGTACGGAATTGCTGTGAATCATTTGCAAAAGCGTTTTCGGTTAAATGCCCGTTATGTAATGTGAAAGTCATTTACCCGGTTGACAAACTAAAAATAATTTTATAAACATATTGATTTAATGCTAAAGCGCATTTTATTTAAAGGTACTGAAACAACGCATCATCACAGAACGAGAAGGAATTGACCCAAAAATGACCTTCGAGATTCTTCCAGTCTCGTTGAAACGATGTTTTGTGTTCCGAGACCGGGAATTGTTAGAAACAACGTTACGTGAAATGCCTGCGGATTTGGTGGACTTTTACATGCAGCGTTGCATGGACGCAGGAATGTGGATTCTGATTGGTGAAGATTCGAACATTACACACTTGGAAACTGCGTCATCCAAACAAGACTCGGATCATTCAGAGTCCGATTACGATATGAGGGATCACGAAGAGCCCAATCAAACGGATCAGATAAACACCACATTTTCAGATGGAGATTGCACAAATGCCAACAATGAGCAGAATGAATGGTCCCGAGTGGAAAGTCGACGAAGCCCTAACCGCAGTATGGAATCCCTGCACTGTGTGTCTGATAACAGCAGTCAGTTATCTCTCACACTCAGTTTGGAGTCTTTAACAGCCTGGATGAAAAACGAAAGAGACAGGAAAGCGGGTGAAATGCGACGATCGGAATCCATTCCTTCTCTTGCTACTTGTGGAGAAGAGTCTAAACTCGCTAGTCAACAAGAAGGAGGAAGTGACACTGACACTGATACTGATACTGACACTGACGATAATGGTTTTTCCTTCGATTTTTATCCCAACTCGGAAGAATCTCCTAAAGAGTAGCAATCAAATTTTGAAACATTCCTGCAGTAGCATATTTATATAGCTGGCATATTAGTATAGTGCCTTGTATATTGTATTGTGGTCTATACTGTAACGATATCCTGTATTCCTGTCAAAGCGTCATAATAATGATTCATTTTTTCAAACATCGACAATATTGATTAACAAAATAACATTTAACATTGCTTTTAATACTGGTTTAATGACAAGTAGTTGATTAAATCTGTAAAACACAAGGTTTCCTTTTAAGGTACATGACAACTTCACAGTTCACAGTTCACTTCACAAATCTAATGAAATCCTCTACAACTGAACTCGCCATACTTCTTAATTATCTTAATGAACAGTAGATTAGCACTTAACACGTAACACAGACTTTATAAGGACATAGAGAACAAACTTTTTTTTACTACTGATCCTAACAATTATCATACCTGTAGCCTGTAACAATTAAAGTGATTAGATTTGATGACTGATGACTTAAGGTTTCAATATGTGAACATTAAAGTATAAATTAACATACAGCTCATTGCTAGAAGTACACAAATACATTTCTCATACTATGAGGGAAGAATCACAAATTAAACCATTAAAGCAGCAATATAATTTTAAAAAACTGATTCAGTAAACAACCCGCACATGTACAGTCGAGTCATCCCAAAGTGTTTATGTATCACTTAAGATTTGTTTCTGGATTCCAAAATTGAACCACTGGATTTGTGTGAATTCAAACTTGATCCACTTGAATGAGTGGAATTCTGTTTCTATCTTTCATGTTAATATGTGACATCCGTCCACGACCGCCGGTCTCGCTTGTTGTTTGTGCTCGTCTCAAACCGCTGGATGAACCCGCTCCTGGATGTGATGTGTAGATTGGTGACCGATTTGGACTTGGACACACATCCGTTCGAACTGAAGCTCCTCGACTCAAACTGATTCCGAGACATTATCAAAATCACAAATTAATACTCTATCCTCTAAAATATGCAATTTATAGGTAAATTGAGTCATCAATATGGAGATTATAGCTTTCATGTTTTGTAGAAAGAATAGCATAATGATTTCATGCGCATGCAAGTTACTAATAGGAAAATGAAAGAATAAATTGTTAATGTATGGTTTTTAATCGTACACAGCAGCTTTAGGAGAAAGTCCATTGTGCGGCCTGGTCTCCGGCAGGTCAATTGGACAATTTCACAGAGACAATGGCAAAGGTAAAATGAACGTCATCAAGTACCAGGTCAAAGGTCAGCAGATTAAACACAAACCATGATAGTTAGATTGGAATGGAACACACATACAAGACTTGTATTTATATATAAGTTTTAGTCATTTTGTTTCTAAATGCTAAACAGGCTCATTGCATTGCGCATTTATTCTAATTGCTAAGTTGCATTCGTTTGAAATTCTGTTCTATAAGACCATGGGGGTATACGGTAAACCAAAATGAATGTTACATAAACTCAAAGTTGGACAATACTAAAAATCACCATTACCTGAGTGTAGTGTTAAGCGTGTCCATGTCATACTGACTCTTGTTGAATGAGAACCCTCCACTTGGTTGTTTCCAGCAGAAGATGAAAGCGCAAAAATACTTGCGGTATTTATCCGACAGTGCGGTGTACAGTAGAAAATTGCAAGCAGCATTAAGAGCCACGAGCAGATTGCAAATGTTCCCAAGTCCTCGTAAAATGTTATCTTCTTCCGGGGAATCAGGTACAATGAACGAAGTGTAAATTAGCACAGTGGCCGTGGGCAGTTGACAAAACAGAAACACGATCACCACTGCGATCAGAATGATTGTGATACGATTTTCTTGTCTCATTGTCTGCGTTTTCATAAAAATAATAATGAATTATCAAACCGAATTTACTATGTTAGCTTTAAAATGCTCTAGTTAGCTTGTTCTGATTTACTTGCAAATGCCTTGCGGATGAAGACTGCTCATTCGTCATAGATTTTCGCAATAACCTTGATTTCCTCACGGCTTGGATCAGAAAGAAATTAAAGATGGCCAAAATCCCAACAGGCAAGAGAACAAAGGAGACGGATGAAAACCAGTAGAAAATCGTGCGGTAGGTGTCATTCATTCCGAATTCACTTGGAACAATCTTATAAATCTTTTGCATACACCAGGCAACCAAGACACAAGTGGAATAACTTTTTAATAATTTAAAATAAGATACTTTAAGGTATAAGAGACTTTTGATTAATGTCATTGTTGTCTTACAGTGTCATTGTTCAGATTCGTTTCATTGATCAGGTTCCATTCAAACGGAGTGGGAGATGTCACAGCAAAGCAAACCATGTAAACCAATACAGCCACCCAAATGGCACGCTCTTCGGTGCACAAAACCTTAAAAGTTGAAGAAAAAACCTTCACTAAACCATTATTATCTAAATATACAATAAACCTTTCCTGCAATACTATCAATTCTAAAAATATGACGTCAGGTCATGTCAAACATCAAACCCCAAAATCAGGTCGGTATTCGACAAAAAACGGATCATGCTAGGTTATGGTCTGATGATTATGACGGCAGGAAAATACATAAAAAAACATTTTTTCGACAGTCGCAAAAATTCTATTTATAAAACGCAGTCATCTGTTCACACACTCGTTCACTTTCCACCCAACAAAAATAAATAAACGTTTTAACACTCGAGGGATTTTAGAGAGAATGGAAACGTCACACGTATTTTTACAACTTTGAGTGTTACAATCTTACTTACAATCCATCTTGTTTTACAAGTTGAAAAAGTCAACAGAATTGTAAAAGTTAAAGTACAAAAGAGCATTAAATAGGCGGAAAGAAACATTGTTTGCGTTTGGTTCCTAGAAAAAACGTTAAAAAAGTAATAAATAGGCATAGACTCACTTTGCCCCTCATTGGATGACAGACAGCAATGTATCTTTCAATGGTAAAGCTGACTGTGAGCCAGACTGATGTGGAGCCTAGAAAATTTTAAAATAAAACCATTTTGTGTAGACAATTTTATTTTGCTTTAGTCTTTGCAATTTTATGATCCAGACGGTTACGTAAGATACTAAAAAAGCTTACTGGCAGCATCAGTCAACCACAATCCGAAAGGCTTGTAGCCCCAGTATGACCAAATTGTACTCATGGTTGAGTAGTGACTTAGCGACATGGAGAATGTAAAGAGAAGGAACAAGAAATCTGAAACTGCTAATGCTGTTAGATATCTGCAAAATGGTTCAAAATGAAAAATTGCAATGTAATATTTCACAAAATTTTGAATATACTTTAATAAAATGCACAACTCTTACACATTGGTGGACGAGCGCATGGGTCTCCTCGTAAGGATGTAAATGGTGACCAAGTTCCCAAGGACGCCAATGACGACGACGATAGGAACGAGGATCCTTTGAACCCAGAATCTTGAATTGTCTCTGAAGTCTTCATGCCACATGCGACCTTCCGGGCTTTCAGTGGTGGACATGTCATCGGGGAACATATAATCGTCATAACTTGCGTTATAATTCATTGTGAAAGTGCAGTTTGTTGTTCTAACGCACAGATTCTTTGTTTCTAATTAAGAGGACAAGGGCAGTTAGGTATTAAGAGATTAAGACGATAATACACCGTGCACAAAGTTCACGTCCACGAGTTCACGACAAAAAGAAGTCGGAAGGGAAAGAATAAAATGTCTGGATAAGCAACACAACAACACTTAGTCACAGTAAACGATCGACGATGATGCCCGGAAATGACAATGGGAGCGGTTGCACTTGTTCTGTAATGATCTGTAGATAAAAAAAGGAAAAAAAAAGATCATGATGAGATGAAAGTATTAGAAGTAATTGAGAACAAATGACTGGATCTGATTGCTATTTTCTTTTTCTTTGTTGGTTGTGCAAAGGACCTTGTTTGAATTTGACGTGAGGCCATAAGGCCAAATGAGCATTGAGCAACGAGAGCCGGGATAAAAGACGGCATTTTCTTCAGCGTCCTGCTCCCGTCTCCTCCCGTTGTTTCACAGGAAGAGCGAAAAAATATATACGTACATTTTGACTTGGTGCTTGTTCTAGTAGTAGTTGATGGCAAAATCCCAAATCGCTCTCGTATCATCTCTTGATCACTTTGGCTTCTCTCCCTATTCTCTCGTTTTTATTCCGCCAAGATCCACTTGAGGGTTTCATTTTAATCTTTCTGTGTACGTCTTGTCTTATCGCATTCACAACGATATGGTTTTGTGCATGAAACCCTGGAAGATTCGTATTTCACACTCATGTCGCATAAAGCATTTTCTCAAGGCAAACGTTGTGGCAAGTATGTTTCACCTACGAGAAACATTTTCGCATATAATGGACAACGTTCAATAATTATTTTTAGGTTTGTGCTCTTGTACATGTCCCATTATAGGCCATAGGAAACCCTTTTTAACAACTTGTACACCTCTCTAATTAGCCTTCCAAACATCATTTTTGCATTTCTGAGGCACACATTGCACACTCGGCGAATGCTATTGTCAAAGAAAAGAGGAAATTGGCACGTTTTTGGCAAGTAGTGCAAAATACCCACCACCGCGTGGAAATTGCAAAGAAGGAATACATGTATTGTATAATTGTAACATTTTTATCGTGTACTTGAACTTTTTCCTTTGACTTGTTCCAACAGTCCAATACAGACACGCTATAATTCTGTGTATTTTTTTGTTGGCTTCTCTTTCTTCTTTTAATTTATGGGCAGGACACGCTCTTTCAAGAAGGAGAAATGAAGGCGAGTTAAAAGGTTTTTATCGACGGCCTAAGTGCGGACCTGAGAGTTAATAAAAGTGACAAACGACCCGGCATGACATCAAAATAAATTCTAGTTGGTTCATCCCTTTTCGACTTGGTTGGACGTGTGTACAAAAGAAAGCGTAGACTTTGAGCACTGTGTATTTACTCTCGTGATTGGTGGTCAACATTGTCATTTTCGTCGGAGGAATAAATCTTAATTCCCATTTAATCTTTAGGACGCCTGTACAAAAGAGCCACACACACATTTTTGGCGTTGCTTCCAAGATTTATAATATAAAAATTACGTCAAGTAAGTCACAGAGTCACACTTTCTGGAGTATCAATATCGACCCGATGAAAAAGTGAGTTAGCCTTTAGCCATGTAAATTGTAAATGACTTCACTGTGAATTGCTCAAAACTCACGTTCCATTCCCCAAAGGGTTTATTAATACAAACCCATGGCAAGTTTCGAAAATATGCAAATCTTTCTTAATACACCAGCTATACACAAAAACGGAATGATCCACACGATAACTACATATTACCATTACATAAAAAAACAGCGAATATTAGCTCAATTTAAATCACTAGTATAACTTCTCTTGAGCATTTTTGGCAGGAATTTTATTCCAGTTTGCTCTCCATTGCACACGCGAATATCCCATAATAAATATAATTTTTTGCAAAAAAAAAACGCATAAAGACTTTTGGCACAAATTCGAAACCCTGTAGCCAGGAAATCTCGAGGGAGTCGTCCTCTCCTCCCTGAAAAGGCTAAATGAGGAAAATTATTCTACTCTTGTGTAATTTCCATGTACAATTCTCCTATTGTTCCCTCATTTCTCAGTGAGATACGCGGCGTCCGGAGCATGGAATTGCCATGATGAATGTTCATGTCCATTCTCATTCTATCACCCGCAACACTTTCACTTTCATCTTGCGATTTCCTTGTAGTGATATCTCTTCATCTTTTAATCTTTTACATTCGTCAAGGACATAATATTTATATCTTTGCGTTTTCTTACACGTTTAAAGATTCTAGAATTTCCCTTTTTAGAAAAATGATAAATTCATGTTGTCTCCATGTTTTGCATGTCCGTTTCCGTTCAAAGCTCTGAAAGGTCAGTACCGATAGCACAAAGAGTTTTGCATAACTTATGTATGGTTCTTATTTTTGCAATGCTGCAACACAGTTTCTTTTAATTTTTCATGGAGGCTGAAGCAAGCTGGGAGGTTACGACCTCTCATTCATCATTCCTAACTACCAGCCGTCTTCCAACTCCTGTTATAACTTTGGTCTGTGTCTGAAAAACTGAAAACCAGGACATCCTCCGACTGTCATTTCCGCTGTGAAATTATACATGGAAAAAGCTCATGGGCTAATTTGGCACGCGACTGACATTCATTTTATGAGAAGGGAACTTGCCGATTTTCACTACGACCAATGTAACCGATGGAACCGAGCCCGATTTTCTATGACACAAAAGTTCCATTCAGTCGCAATTCCATTAAGGGTTGCAGCCTCAAGGTGAAAAACAACAAATTGGAATGATAAAGCATGTCAAAACGCGTGCATCCTTATTGAGTTTCCAATTTTAGGTATGTCACACTATGGCTCACACAATCCATTTTTCGGCTGACATTGTTACAAACTAAACTCTAAAAGCAAAACTAACTAAAGCAATTTGTGAAAAAGGAAATTTCCGATGTACTAACAAGTACAACGTAACGGAAGTTACTGCGTTCTGAATTTTCTGATCCATACAATATTCCTGTACGTGAGTGACATTATGGCAACCATAACCGCTTGAAGCATCAAAAACGCACATTGTCACCCCTTTTCGGATCGCAGCAGTGCAATTGGAAAGTGTCAAAAACAGAGGATGGATAAAGTGCACTTTATACCCCTTCAAAATCCTTTGATGCTGAATGCCAAGTATATAATATTTTGAATTACTTACGTGAATATCTTAAAATATGTATAATAAACTTGAGTTAGTATGGAAAAACCACTAAACTTCCTTCACAATCAAGCTGATACGCACTGAGCCAAGTTTTTGAAGTAGTGTTTGTGTACAAAGAAACTTTAGACTGCTGAAAGTTGAAAGTAAAATGCAAATTATGGATTTGAGACTGGAGAAACGAAACTACAGGAATGGAATGAAATCCAGTATTTCCCGAGTCCGTGCTCAAGCAAAACTGTTTCGTCTTCTGCTTCTTCGCTCTATTAATGCCAAATGATTTGTGTGTTCAAGGCAGGAGCAGCATACGACATACGACGCAACAAACGGTAACGAAATGCGGTGTCGCGTCTGTAGACCAAATGGGGCAATTTCTCTCACACAAAAACTTCTTTTTCTCTTCTGTCAACAAGTCGATTTCCCTTCTGTACTTTTACTTCAGATCAATTTCCTCCGTTTCAAAAGAGTTTAACAAGACACACACACTTTGCAAAGTTTCTTGTGGAAAAACAAAAATGTTTGACAGATGAAGCCACACAAAAGGAGAAAATAGGCAGTAAAAGAATACATTACAACATTGCCTGTACACAATCTGTTTATTTTTTTCATAGGAACATTCCAATGTATTCTTTTTGTGTATAAACTGGGAAACCAGTGTGACAGACGTGACAAATGCTCTTCAATTTCTGTCCTCTTGGTAGATTTGCGTAAATTTTCCGCCCCAAGCCGAAGAACGATGGTCCAATTTGCGTTGTACGTGCCACCCTTGCTTCTCTTGGGGTATCCTTAGGCCAGAATGTTCCCGTTTGCCATTTTGGCCCGGATTTTGGACACAGTCACGTTGTCAATCTGGGGACCTCCAAGTAAAAGCTCACTGGAGATACCAGCATTGAATTCATTCAAAAAGCCACAGAAACCAGCAATCCAAACAGTCGTAAACCAATAGCAATGCAAAAAGCTAAGAAACCAGCTACTGACACGCAACACACACACAAATACACAAGCCTTCCTGGACCGATATAAAAAATACCGGATATGTTCCGTACTACACAACACAACCTATAAAAATACAATTCCTACGTCCTATCAACCTATCAGTCGAAAAGTACCATTCCTCATTATAATTCACGGCCGATTACACCTTAGCATGTAAGCTGACGCGACGTAAAGTACCTAAGCATGGGACACGGAAGTTTCAGTTCCAGACGAACCGCAGCAGCTGTATAAACATTTTGTCTTTCCGATTTCCGAAAAACCGTTGCCGGGACCCGGGAAGCCGGAAACATTGATTGTATGCTAATGACTCCCATGTCGAAAGGTAAATAATATTCGTCCTGCACAAACATACCTATAAGAAGAAGAACGCAATCTCAAAGTGCAGTAAAACTATAAATATAACTAATATTGACTTTCTCCTTGTGTTCTTCTTGGAATGAATCAATACTAAGAACATAAAATGAAAGCGTATATAAACTGTTATCACAAATGCCATTTTTGATTTTGACATCGTTTTTTCTACATCGTAAATCGTAAATCGTAGATCTAGAAATCTAGATCTAATCTAATATCTAAGTCTAATCCATAAAACACAACATTCCGCTACAAACACAAACACTAGAAAGACTAGAATACGTTCATGAACTTAAGAACTTTTTCATAAATTTTGTGAACAAAATACATTTAATTCCAAATGGAGACAAACATTCACATTCAAAACGTTCACGGCACAGGTTAATATGACTATCTGACCTTTGACTCTCAAAGCGGCGTGATCTACCGAAGACAACTTTGGCATTGTCGTTTACCATAAAGCTAATTACACAGCACAGCAGTCAGTCGTCTTTGTCAACAATGAACCGTGTGTACTAAGCAAGTGCCATGCAAATTGCAAAACCACAAAGAGCCGGTTTGTTTGTGCTGCTCGCTTTACATGAATCTTTTGTTCTTATTTGAAGAATAAATTAATGAGAAAGCGGTGGTTTTATCATTATTTGTCTACATGTAGATAGCATGTACTAATTCCTTTGCACTTCATGTTCTACAGTTTTACTCCCCGGTTTCTTTTGTTCTTTAAAGATGTACTGAAGTAATTAGCAATTATGCATCAAAGCGTCATGTCGTCTGCGAGTGGTTTATGCAATTTTTATAGTCTGTACCATTACAATGGAACGAGAGAATTTCCTGGAAAAAATGTAATAAAACTAGTGCGATATTACGACTTGGACTTAATGGTGCGAAATTCCTTATGCTTTTTGCAAAACTATACAAAATACATTAAAGTTTATTTTAAATACCAAATTTTGTTTTTGGATTCTTGACAGTTTGCATGATAAGTGTAGGTCGTAAAACTCATTTACCTGTGCTGCAGGAAAGCAAACTTTACAGATTTAACACATTCTGCTGTCATCTCAATGGAGACTAATGATAAACTCGTCCTTTCTGTACACCTACTTTCCTCCGACTAAAAAACACCCGAGAGAGAAATGTAAAGAAAATATAGCTTGGAAAGAGACAACGAAGAAGATTACTTAGCAGGTCTGTTATGTATTATTACTGCTACTTACACAGAAAAATCTTCTGTTCTTTTCATTCTCACCGTCGTTTGCATCTTTGCTTTGTGAAAAATCTCACAAAACTCCCGGCATATAACTATAAGTTTAATTAGTCCAATTTTAAATTTCATTGCGAACTAAACGAACCGAACTTCTTTTATAGTAATTGTCATTTATTCTCTTTTCATCTTATTCAGAGCATTTTAAGTTGAGGGAAACAGCCCAGCTTGTCAAGATTATGTACCAGTGATTCATTTCATCTTGGAAAAGACTTTCTTTCCCTTCCTTTCATAATGAAGCCTTACTAAAATACACAGATTCATGTACATTACAATTTTCAGCTGTCTTTTTTACGTCAAAGATTCTAATCGGATCATTCCGCCTTTCAACAAAGTTTATCTTTCCTCTTTTAGTACAACATTGACTCAAGGAGGAAGGAGGAAGGAAGAAGGAACCACCGCGCGTTGCACTTGTTGGAAAAATGTTCTTCTTTTAATATAATCATGTTTTACTAAAGAACACCGAGTCGGATGAGCGGGTTTCAATCTTGAATACACGGTCGGGATATTAAATTAGTGATTTAAGGCTTTCCTTATTCCCATTCGTTTATCATTTACTATAAGACATACACTGCATTATAATGAATGAAATGAGAAGAAAAAGGATGTTAGGATGTCGTCGTCCCAAAGATTACGTCAGAATGAGGACAGACTCTGAGACTCGAGTGGCCCTTGAATCTCATCACTTTCATCCCTTAATTCCCTATTACGTTTGAATGAATACCTTCTGTGTTCAGCTTAAGCTTTCTAATTCCTCCTTCTGGTTCGGCGTGTTTTGTATACAAAATGAGAGCCTTGTAAGCATATCACAGCTTGTATGGTTTAAACTACATTTATAATAACGTCGATCAAACGCTTATTACTAAAAATAAGCAGTGAAAAAGTAGCGACTATTTTGGTTTTCGATGCCGAAGAAAAATTAATTCAAAACAGGAAACTAAGTTTAAAATTATATTACGTTGATTAGTTAACTGTCGATTGCAGGTCGATTGCAAACGGCAGAGCTAGTCAAAATGTGTCGAACGAACGGTGTAAAACTGTAAGACGTTAAGATTTAAAATCAACAACAAAAAATAGAATACGCTACGTCCATTATTTTCTAAAAAATTGAGTTGACAACAAACGACATAAGGCCATTTGACCAGTCTTTGTTTCGCTCCATTCTCCACGTAAAACGCTGACTAAGTACAGCCACACAATTTCCGACTCTTTCCACAATTATTTTCCATACATTACCTCCGGGAAATGGCAAGGGTTTCAAACCCAAAATGTCGAAAGAAACAACCCTTTATAGTTAAAATAGACGTGAAAAAAAAGTCGAAACCCAGGAGCACTTTGTGTTGTAGGATTAGATGAAGGTCGTAGCTTGAAGCACTCTGCCGGTCCAAATTAGATTCCCAAGACTTGGCAGAAGGTGTTCGTTTCACGGCTCGTAAAGACAACACGACTCAAGTTCCATGGCTTCCGGCGTTGAAAAGAAAGTATGACGTGAAGGTGCTTTTTTACATTTACGTCTTTTCCAACCCGACAACCACAAGAGAAATTTTGGGCAAATTTGAGCACATTTTGACAGCCTTGAAGACACAGGGAAAGAAGGTAATTTTAGGTCACAAGGTTTCGGTCTTTTTTTCTGCCCCTTTTGTGTTTTCTATACACTGTACTTTTGTTACAAATAGCTTTGAGTAACTTTTAGAACAGTACTTTGTAATAGGAGCACAAAATTTGAAGTTTCCTTTGTTTGCGTTTCGTGTCAGTTCGCTCATCGATTTGAGTCTTAAGCTTTCATTCTTTGCAGTGAGTCGAGTCGACCTGTAGTGAGATTTACAGAGCTGGGGGAAAAGAAAAAAACAATAAATCAAATGGCATCTTCGCGAATCTTTCCGGCGGGGGTTTAACATTTTTCAAGGAACGGGGTTACCAGTGTATGTCTGTCTGTGTGGGTTCACTTCAGGAAATGAAAAAGGATACGGGATAACGTTTTCTGTTGATACAATTGGTATAATATAGCAGTTTTCGACAACAAGTCGTGACTTGTGTTCATTTCATTTCCTCAAATTCTAAAGGAATACAAAAATACATTCTTCATTCGTTCAGCTTGTCCGAATTTCTATAGTCGTATTATCATCGTTTCAAATCAAGTTTTCAGTTGACAACCAATTATGCTTCAGACTAGAAAATTTATGGTTTAAGCTTACACTTTGGTCACTTTGGTGTTAGCAATGCTAACTTAGCATTGCAGCTTGCAGCTACCAGCTAAGTGCAGAATTTTGCAATTTTAGGATCGAAATGCAATGCAAAGTAAAATCCCAGAGGAATACGTATTACACGTAGCAGGACTGCTAAAAATGCAAGATGTGTCCCGTACTTGCAAACTTTGAAACTTCTCTCTGAGTGTCGCTGGTTTGGAAAAATGTCCTTCAAGGATTTCAAGCATCCTTGGGAAATGACAACAGAATGACCCTCTGACATTACTCTCAGCTATGAGCGGTCGGAAACCGGAAGTCAAACCACGGCAAACGAGAGTTCGCTAAGAAGAACTGACACTGCAAGCCCATATCTCCCGTCTTTAGTATCCCTAAAGGAATATTATCGATGGGCTCTTTTACTACATCAATATTGACTCATCTGCTTTTACTTTAGTGTAATTCCTCAGTGGATAGTGGATGTGGATACCCTTGAAACGCGCTTGTTCAAGAATTATATGTTCCTGATTCCTGACAGGAAAACCACCAAGTCATTCTCCGCTTCTCTTTATATTCTAAAAGGTGATTTCATCTAACAAAGTTCTGTAACGTCAGCTTTAGAGTAAATTATGAGTTATATAAGGCAGTGTGTGATTAAGTTTTTGGATAGGTTGGTTAGTTGGTTTCTCGGTGCCAGGGACGCGTAAGAACATTAATCAGACATCAAAGCAATGTCAGTTCTCCCAGAGTGTCGCGTCGGCTTCATATAGCTTCACCAATTAAACTTGATCGCCTCGCCGCTTCGATTGACGACACGAAGGAACTTATGAAAAGCAAAAAGGGAAAGTCACACTTTCTCCACATTTTCACTTTTACAACAACAAGACCAATCAGCGTTTTACACTCCAGGGAGGGAACTATTGCTTTAACGCATTTTCTTTTTAAAAGCTTCTGCACGAACACAAAATGTTCATGCAAAATTCATGGTTCAATAGCAATTTTTTTTGTGCTTAAGACAAATTTCAACATCAAAAGTTTAATGAATGAATTTATTCTGAAAAGACATACGAGACCTCTCTATCCAAACAAATTAGTGAAAGTATACTATTATGGTTGAGTATAAGGATGAAATGATGGAAAATAGAGAGTAGGGAAGTAAGAATAGGAAACCCTGGAGAAGAAGTACCCTGTAACCTGTAAGTAGACTCGTGTGCCGTGCCGAATGCCAATGCTGTAACAATAAATTCCCTTTCGTTCTATAGTAATGTTTGCAAGAAGGAAGAAAGTATCGCGGAAGAAAATTCTTTTTCTTCATGCTTGTCCTAAATGCACGGACAAAGTCATGGAGAAATGTCCAGTTTGTGCCACACGGTAGCAGCTGGACAATTTCATCTCCTTCATGAAGCAACAGCTGCCAAGTGCTACAAACACACTGGGTTAAAAAAGTAGTCCCCCACAAAATTTATGGAATTTTCTTATAACTATAGCAGCACACACATTGTTGTATGCATCTACAAAGTGTAACCCATTTTCCCCAAAGAAATGACATAGTATATAAGAAGCTGGTGAAAGCGGTTTTCAACCGATATTTTTTACATTCTGCATAAAGTCCAATGTTCCAAGAAGAATAGCATATCACAGTACAAAGAAGGAAGTAAAAAATTGAGCGGATGCGCAAAGAAAAATTACACCGAAGACACAAAGATGGAGAAGAAAATGACAATGACACTTGAGTGACATGACCAGAGACCACGCAGACATGCTTGAAGAAAAAAATCTCCGCGTGCCTACACAGCACGCTTGTAAACTAAATCGATGAGCAGATTTCAGACAGACAGGACACTTGACGTACATCACTAAGAAATTGCATAGCCGTAGCCACAGTTTACACTTGGTAAGGTTTTTTTCTGGATAAAAGGTACGCTGAGAGTTCCATTTTACATAAACGGAAGCACGTGGACTCGAACCGAAACCCTGGAAAACGAGGAGAAAGCCAACAAAAGAGACCCGCGACAGAGAAATGCGCTCCATTTCTCGGCATAAATCAGCAGTCAATTTCACTTTTGGTCGTACACGAAATGGATTGATTTTAATCTTTGATCATGCCGAACCGACCGCAGAAGCCGACTACGACTTTCTACTACTAAACTCGTTACTACTTCACAATTCAGAGAGAAAGTGCCAGGACCAGCAAAGCAACTGTGATGGAGAGAACCGTGTTTATTCCACCGTGAGGAATGAATCGACTGGAACTGGTGGATGTCTTCCTCTCAACTACGTTCATTTCAGTCATCGTTCATTTAATATTCCTTCTGTTTCCCATTTGCACTCATTTACCATCACTTGGAATCGGTTGAAATCTCGATGAGATTAGGGTTCAGCCAGCAGATGGTTTCTGTCGTTTTACATACAGCAAACAAATTGGCATTTCAAATTCATTTCTATTTCCCGACGTGCATTTCAATTTTGGAATTTTCGGAAAATTCCACTCCCTTTGCTTCATGACTTTATCACTAGAGTTGTCAAGTTCAATATTTTCAACAGGTATCAAAAGATAACTGCATTCCTAATTTTCTGAAATAAATCAAAATATTAGGTTTACGTAATTTTTATTTGTAAACTCCGAACAAGACCAAATGAGCCTTATACGTTGTATGCTAATGCTAACATTACCCGAGCACACAACATTTTTATTTTAAGGTTATGAATACGAATAACTCCTATAAAGCAGAACGACATGCAGGAATTGCTGTAGGACATGACGTTTTCCGAGAAATGGAAATGTGACATGTAACGACAAGAAGTGAACAGTGACAGCCATTGGACTTCCCTGCGACAATATGACAGATTGGTTGAAAATGGTGAAATGGGAAATGCATTGAGAGCAAATGGAGCAAGACGTCTGTAGAATGAATTTCCACATCTCCATTTCGACTTCCCGATGATATTTCAGTTTCAAATGGCGAAGTCTTGAAAGACTTTTTGAGTTTAGTGACAGAGCAGTTGAGTCAAGACGACATCCCAGCAAGAAGTGCAGGAGTAGCAATCGTCCAGGTGAATAGGACCGGATTCAAAGGGATTTTTCATTTCTACGACTTCATATCCCAGTCAAAATCAGATAAAGGCAATGTGGTTTCATAAAAGCAAATCGGGCAATCGAACCATCCGATCCGATTTTCCCGAAAAAGAATTTTCCGACACTTTACTTCACGTGTTCTTTGCTCAAGAAAAGTAATTTTGACTGGCTTCCCCCTTTCGGCTTTGAATTGCCAATGTGTCTCGACGTCTGTACCTTACAAAATCGAGAAAAAAATCACAGTGGCTGTGAGTGGACAAAGATTTGTTCGGCTGACTGGACGAAATGCAAGCTTTACCCAAGTCTTAGAGTGTCAATGGAAAGATGGTCTTATAACTCGTTCTTTGTGTAAAGTGAAACGTGCTCAGAGTGTACAAAACGATACTCTTCATCTTTGAAACATCTTTACGCTTTCCTCATACTGCGAACTTGCGAAATGACGAAGAAAAAAAACATATGAAGAAATAAATTGCGTCGTAACAACACGCTTTCCATCTCATTTTTCTACACCAGAAATCATTACGATTTAATGAGTTTCAACTTTGTTTCTCACACTTTCTCCTTGATGAAATGATACTAATGGAAAGGTCAAAATCATTTTTTTCTAAATGTTAACAAGTAAGAAAATGTGTAAGTCATGATGATACCTTTTTTTATCTCGTTTGAATGAAAAGAAAGGGTATCCAAATCCAATCATATTCAGATCAATGACACAAGCACACTCACTTTCGCGTTCACGTGGGAAAGCACGTTTGAGGAGCCTTTCCACGTTTTTGTACTTTACGAGCGCTAGTTTGAGAAGTTGTATAGAAATAGGTACTGAACGGATTTTTTGGAATTTGAGACGGGTCTATCATTTGGTGATCGAAAGATTTCACCATTTCTCATCCGCTGGGGAAGATTGAAGCTGAAAAATGTGTATCTAACAAGAAGGGTTTTGTGTATATTGTATTACGTCCGTACTACTGCTTTCCCTTGTATTTCGTACATAGTGAAGTGCACCCGTGTCGCTGAGAAGATTGAGGTCAGAATCAGAACTCACAAAAACCCCATTTCCAAACTGGCAGTACTACAGAAAGGAGAGGAAACACAGAACGAAGCGCTGGAGTCAATCTCCAACTCTCAAGCACACATCCGTCAAACCAAAGATGGGGAAAATCCTGGCATTGTGCCGCACTATCTCTGTCCGTCTGAGTGTTGCTTCTCGTCTATCTTTCTTTCACTCGAAATACTACTAAGCACAAAAAACTGGAGGAAAACTACGTATTTATAATGCAACATATTTTTTTCGTCAGAAAAAGGAAAATACACAGATACAATTTCCTCACATTGCTGAACAGTTTGAGTTCACTTTTTTAGAGGACTTTTAGCCTTCGCCAAAACTCCAGCATTGGCACATGTCCGTTTGTCCAACATTGAAAATCCGTTTTGATGCTTTTTTGGACATTGAATGAGGTTATTTTAAGACATTTCCTTTGCAAAGGGATCTTGACAGGCTCTGTAACTTTTTTTTTGAGTGGAGAAAACCCATGATTTATTGTCGATTAAGTCATAGGCGAGGAGCTAATTAACGCAAATTCCACATACGACTAAACTTTTCGTGTGGGTTAGCGGTTCAATGCAAAGTTGGGAGAGACTCAAGGCGAGTTTCTTCCTTCAAGTCCCATGTGGCCACTGGAAAACTTTGCTTAAACCACGTATAAGCTCTAAGGCTTTACAAGGCTTCCAACGTGAGATACTTTATTTGGAAAAAAACATCATTTCTTTTTTGCAGGTTTTCCTAAGGGATAAAAAAAGACTGACTTGACTGTTTCAAAAGATTTTTCTAGTCACGTTTGAGAAACCAACGAATTAAGGATTTTCTTTTTAAAAACGGCTTAGTACATTGAGAAATGTTTAGTAAAAATGTTGGTAAAATGAAATAAAGACATGATTTGATTTCCTACTCCCGAATTGATAGACATTTCTTGTCCAGATCTTTCTAAATATTAGTTTCACTTTTGTCCAAAGACTTTTCAGTGTGTTCAAACTTGACACTGAGACGAGAGTCTTGAGGTATACAATTCAAGCCTTTTGTAAATTTTCTATAAAAGACTGTGTGTAAAGCCTTGGAAATCTCCATTTCGACATTGTGAGTCTTAGTTGTGGTCTTGTGGTTTGGGAGCTTTAGGATCATTTTCTTTGTTCGTGCTATGTCAATTGAAGGGGACAAAGGACAGGGAGAAATCATGTCCAACAACAACTTGGAACTGAGAGCTTGAAGAGTTTGTTAGCAAATATTGACTGAGGATTTGCTCCGTTCACGGACACCCAAGACCTGAATAAGAAAGCTGCTTTACGCGACTAACAGCGAGAAGAGCCGAGGATTTGTAAGAACGCAATAAACAATAGAGTTTGGGCAAAAAGGAAAATGCAATTTATTCTTGTACATCTTGATGTATTTTTATTTCTTTGTTTCTTCTTTAAGTCTAATGCTACCCAAAATCCAACCCAAAATGGTACAACTTTTGTACTGCAGAATGAAGTATTTTATTCATACACTTTATACAATACCACAACTGCTCTTATCTACCAAAGTTATCTAACGAAAAGAGCAGCATTATGCTATAATTCCCTTAACTTCAAACTACGGAAATCTGGTCGATTTCACTGGAAAAAGTGTTTAGATTCTTCGTGGATAGTCCGGTTTCCGGCGGAAATGTTCGACGTCTTCTTCTCCAGATCTCACAAACTACAATGAGCAACTTTTGTGGAACTATCTCCATCCCAAAATTGAATCCTCAGACGAGCGACGCAAGAAAAGTGAAAAAAATTGAGGAACTTTGATTATTTCCTTTTAAGGAAAATGTAATAGTAAAAACGGATCTTATGGGATTACGCAAGTTATTGAATAAGTGTGAGTGCAAAGCAAAGCATTGTGGTCATCATGTGATTTCTTTCTATTCAGTTAGAAAAGAAAAGTGAGTAAAATTAGTTTGCCTTTCAATTTTGACGTGGCGCATTAAGCTTTCTCCGAGGAGAAATGAGGTGGAATGTGACGGAGAGACGTAAATTTGCCTATTCGCGATTTTGGCACGATCAAAAACACACGCCACAGGAAGCTTTATAATATTCACTTTCAATTCGGAAATTCAATCAAGCGTTACAATGAAGGAATGACAATGGTCTTGACACGGATGACTAGAAGTGTGTGCAAGATGATAATTAAATTCTTTAGTAGAGCATTAGCAGTAAGCTTTCAGTACTTTTCACTTTATGTTCCCTGATTCCACAATGCAAAGGCATTATTAGACCACATTGTGAGCGAATGGACGTTCCGCAACACATGTGCCGCGTCGGATTCTTTAGTCAAGCTCATTCGAACAGGAAATCGAGTTTATTTCAGAAAAGTACATGGAATGGAAGCAAGTACCAAGTACATTAATATAACCATTGTTGACATTTCTTCAATTTCGTGCAGACAAAAATGCCCTTGGTTAGTGGTATAAGAAACCGAAAGATTTTTTTCAAGACCTTAGTTTTCAAGTGCTACTGAACCGTAATACATACACGAATCACGAATATACCACTGCACTGCTGCAGTCAATTTGTGCGTACACAACGTACAGAGCATATATGAACATTCCCTTAGGTCACGAACGCTCAACTCTGTGACCTGACAGGAATTTGAGTAATCTCGCACGGGTCTATAATGGTCTCTGCATGAAATCCCAGAGACATTTTCTGCACAGAATCAAAATGCTCCTAGAATTTTTATTTATACGGTTATTTACTTAATACACAATCCAAGTTTATTTGAAACCGTGGTCGTTTCCCATTTTTTTTGTATCAGAAAGGAGCAGCTGCTTTCAGTCAGTCAGCCGTTCTTCGTTTTAACTGCAACAAAAACCAGTTGGGCGCAAGCTGACGATGTTCATCGTTTTCTCCTCACTCCGAAAAATGCATGTGAATCTAATAAGACGTAAGTATGAATGTTGAATGCTGAGTGCAAAGGCGGCTATAGCTTTTGTCGGAATTTGCATTTGTTTGCTTGAAGCCTCATCAAAGGAAACCGGGTGCGGATCGTGAACCGAATGACAAAAATCCTCTTGGCTCTCCTTCTGTCAGTCGGCATTTTTTGCCATTTCCTTTTTTTCTCGTCGGACGTGAAAACACATTCGCCCACTCATTTTATTCCTAGAATTAAAGTTAAAGTAAGCTTAAAAACTAACTTTTTCTCTGATTTCTTTGGGTACATTTCAAGAGTTTCAAGAACTGGATGAAAGGGTTTCCAAGACGGTAAACAAAGGAAAAAGCTTCAATGAAAAAGCAATGAAAAGGAAAAAAGTTTCGAGTGCTATTTATTTCTGTGGAAAAGCTCGGAGAATTGAAGTGTTTTTGTCATTTTTTCTAATATGTTTGTCTGCTCAGCAATATGACTAAAAGAATAGATAGAATAAGAAGATTGCGTAAGACACTGTAGAACAGTAGCAAAGGATCGTGATCTGAGATCATTGAATTTAAGGATTTACGACCGCAGGTGAGTAAGCAGCAAGTCAGGCATTTTTTATAATTGATGGGACCTGCAAGGAAGACAATGTAAGAAAATCATGCGGTTAGGAAAGGTTGCGGTGGTTTGGGATACCCGGATCGGATCTAAAGGAAGTCTCGATGTCACTTGTAATCGGAGAGAGTCACTCGAGGGAAAAGTGGTACAGGAAAGTCGCTTGACGCAATCTGTCAATCAGACTTGTCCAACTACGCCAAACTTGCTCACTCGTCCACACTTTTACTAAGGATAGGAAGCAAAGGAGGAAAAAACTTTGTGTCCAATCTGGTCAACAAAGAACGAAATGCGGAAACTTGTTCTAATTCTCTAACACAGAGCAGAGTTCCTTTTCGGGCATTCCTCTCATTTTGGTTGGACATGTGAGGAATGGTATGGATCTATACAAATGCCAGAAGCGGCCAAGAGCCAGCAGAACTGAAACTGACTGATGTAAAGTCACGCGAAGCCAAAAGGGGAAAGTTGTTAAGTAAAAAGACGTGAGAGCATTTTCAAGGCTTGATTATTGCATTTCACCAGTACACTGCGTAACACTACTTACAATGGAAAAGCGGTGGGCACAGCCAATGGGAATGCAATACACAAACTTTTTGAACAGAAGAAGCCCTTCGTCTTTTTTACTTTCAGCTTTTTCAAAGTCGTAAACACTTTTCCAGTTTTAGTTTTTCGTTAACAAAAACCCTTCCTCTTTATCTTCTCTTTAGTTTTGCTCATACACAGCTGGACGTGAAGCTCCCTTTGCTTTCACTTACTTCTTTCATCCCTCATAGACTCTCGTTTAACTTTTTTTCACAAAGTTCCACTACTATAGTTAGTCTACAGTAGCTTTCAATTCTCTTTTCCCCTTTCATTTCAACTTGTACATGACAGTTTGCGTAACTCCTCTACCTTTCTCTCTCATTTCCATAACTCAACAATCGACTCGAGCAAAAAAAAAATAATAAAAGAACGGACGAAATATGAAAAAGAAAAGATGGCGAGAAGTGGAATCTTAACCTGAATACGTGAGTGTAGGAACCTTAGAAAAACTTTCACTTCAAATTCATGCATATTCAAATTCACAAGGTTTGGTTCTGAAAAAATGGAAGAAAACCTGAAATGTCGTTGACTTCCTTAAAGGGTTTATGAAAATGTATTCTAAGGAACCAAATTGAATTGCGAGAAAACATGATACCATAATACATGACAAGATGATATCACCCACATATAACCATCATCAGTATAACATATAAGAAACGATATAAAGGAAAGCACGAGGAAAATCATGAAGCTGAGATTTCAGCATTATGGATCATACAACAGCAATATATGAATTTATGGCAGTATCTTCAAAATCACAACGTCTTCCTTGGTATTTCAAGTTTCTTAGCTCACCCGTGTGTATAAAATTGAGTTTTATATGTTTACAACTTGTAGTTTAGTTTTTGATACATCTTATAAACATTACTTTTTCCTTCAAAACTTATAAAAAAACTGATTATATAGAAAGTCAAAACTTCCATCTTCTTTATTTTTATCTGAAGAAAAAGGAAAGTTATGAAAAATTATGTATATTCCCCGGAGAATTTGCTTTTAAAAAAAGTCGTTCATCCTCTTAAAATCTTAAGAACCAACTACGTATAAACAGGTTTAAGGAGTACAAACAAGTTATAACAAGAATATCCACTCATTTTCTGCGAGACTGAAATACAGTCATCAGAATCTTAAATTCAAATTGGATAATACTAATGCTAAATTAAGACCTAAAATCCAGGTACAAAAGAGGAATTAACGTCCAAAATCCTATATTTGCTGTGCGGAATAAATCACACAGGTCAAATGACGCAGTAGGACCTCTGAAAAGCTGATTCTATAGACATTCCAAGCTGATTTGATGAGATTTTGGCCTTTTCAAAACATTAAAGCTTTAGCTCCACAACATACAGAAACGGAAGAAGCCAATTTGTATCCGAATGAGTAAAATTGATGACTTGCACCACTTCATTGGATTGTGGTTTTCGTTTAGCTTCGTAGTTTAACAATCAACTTTCTGCGGTCGACATGGGATTTCCAATGGGTAAATATACGAAAGTGGTAGTTGGACAGGCAATTCTCCTTCAGCTGCACAAAACTTGTATTCAAAAGCCGTTTTGGTTCCCAAAAAGCTGCACTTGATTTTTCATCATTACACTTTCTCTTTGTTTTTATGTTTTCCCTCTGTGCATTTTCCCAAAGTTTTGAAGGAATCTGGTAATCGCCTCTGCAGAATTCCTCAGTTGCTATTTTCGGTCCTAATCAACAATGCAATATGTTACAGGCAGGGAAACTGACGTAGGTAGTCCATCGTCCCCAAGGACCGTGCATGGGTTTTATTTCGCCAAATGATAAAGGGTTTCCAGACAAGTCATTACTTTGCTTTATCGTTCGTAAATATTCGGGTTTTCGAGCACGGGTGATAAAAAAATTCCAACCGTTATTTTTCACGGATATTTGCTAATAAATAAAATTATAACAGCAAACATGACAAGCAATCGCATTTAAACTGTATTTGTTTTCTTTCGAGAGATTTTCTACGTTTCTCATAAAAAATTTCACAAAGAAAGCAATAAATGATACTTTCTTAGTAGTGAAAAATTGGACAGACCATTCAATGAGACAAATTGACTTATATGGGGCTTGTTCTCTCTTGAATTTGAAAAAAGGGCATCAAATACATTTTTTAAACGTGTGTCCACAAAAGAAGTAGGAAACAGTTCGGACAATCCGAAACGAGCTAAACCTGTGTTTACAGAGGAAAGTGAATTGACCATTGCCTTGTTGAAACAAGCCTTATGTTTCCTTTCCTTTGCTACAATTGAAACATGAACAATACGAGGATGACCCAAGAGAATACTTAATGCATCTCAATGACCAAGACTGAAGATGACAAACGTGCTTCTTGGAGTACTTCTTCTTAGGTCAATTGGTCAAGTCATTACGCATCGAAGTGTAGCTGTAGCAAGAACCATGAACTAAAAAAGACATGTACAGTGCGAAATGTGCGACTCTTTCTGATTGGAAAGCTATCGATCCGTCCTCACACTAATCACATTTTGCTCTATATGACTCGTCGTCTGTCTCTCGCAGCCTTCCGTTCGTCCTGATCGTCATGACTTGTGACTTCCTATGGTGAAAAAGCATCACATCACATCACACAAAAACACAATTGTCATATTGCACATAATCCAGAAAATTTGTCACATACGACATGACATAATATCAGAAAAGGAAGAAGAAAACCAACAAAACAAATATGAAAAGTATTACATTTCTTGCGCGATTCTTCGTTTCCGTAAGCAGACATTTCTGATTATTTCTCAAGACACGAAGTCGTCATAGACTCGTTCCATTGTACCAGTTGGGAATGACAATGACAATTTGTGACCGTAGTGAAATGCGAAGACGTGTTTGCCGTTTGAGTTTAGTTCAACCGAGTGCCACGCTATAGAATCCTAAAAGCTGGAACCCTATCGCATGTAATATTCATTCTCGGAATACCCCAAGCCCGTGTCTTGAGACTATTTGATTCAAAGTGCTCATGGTTTGCTCATTTGCTTTTTCTCCGTTGTGAAACGACTGAAGCCTCACCAAAAGCACCAGAGGTTCAATACGACGATATAGAGAAACGTAATGCAATGATGTTTCCACCGGGAACTGGAACTGTACGATCATTATTACCCTCACGTTTATTTGCATCTCTCTTTTCTTCGAAGTGACAATTCCGCCCAAGGGAGTGACACCAACACGAGTCAACAGGCAAAATCTGCTTAGAAACGAACCCTAAGGACATTTTAACGTAGGTTGTAATGGCAGCTTGCTGTGAAGAAGGTGACACCGTGAATGTGTGAGGTAATTAGCAGAGCTCCTCATTAATTTTACCACATGGGCGTAATTGACCGTTGACTACACAGAGTAGTGAAGCGGAGCAGGAAACGACAGGGCAAAACCATGGCTTTGTGTGCTTTTGTAGTGACAAAGTGTCAGTAGTCTCCGCTAACATGCAAATGTAGCCTGAAGTGCTGTCACTTTTCCCGTCCTTCATAATTAGTTTGTCGCTCCCTTTCATTCACCCGCCTGGTATTAGCCGACGCTTTTGTTCAGGCTCTTAATCTCATTTTGAACAAAAACAAGACAGCTTTAATTTGTAATAAAAGGGGAGAAGATCCTCGCTCCTCTTATCCAAAAATCCATCGAAGCAAAGAATACAAATTTATGTACTGCGTAATAAAACGGGTCAAAAGCTGGAATCTCGACATTCCAAACAACAGTAAATCCTGTAATTTTTCGCTATTTTAGTTGCCGAACTGAACATTCTAACATTTTCTGTGAGCTTCGACCACCTGAACCAAGCAACCTGGATAGAAGACAACTTTCACTGCGCAACTGTGTACGTTATGATGAGGATTACGCAGCAGTTTCTTTTTCGTACCATTTATTTGCATGTTCCTTTCTTTATGGAACAAGACATTTTCTTCCGTGCTAAAACACCCAAAAATACATATTAGACTACCAAAAAGCAAAGGTGAGAATGAGACAGAATAGCCGAAAAAGAGCAGACAGGTCCTCTTCTTTCTCGGTCCATTTGTCACAACCTGAGCCCCATGAGACAAAGTGTCACGTTCTATACCTGCAACTACCAGTCGACACAGTTGTCTTCATACAGTACTAAAAATCAAGGGTAATTCCTGTTCCAAAGGTTTCCCATGATTCCCATTCCTTTTCGTTTCGTCTATCCTCAAGAATTTTGTCCCTTTTCCTTCTGCAAGTTGCCAGTTCGACCGAATTGAAAATGTGTGTAGAAGACTAGAAGACGCACATAAATCATTTGTGGCGAATGAAGAAATGAAGTCACGCGAGTGTCATCTTTTTCTTTTGTCTGTTTCTTCATGTTCTAGGACCTTCTTCCGTTCCTAAATTCTCGTCTTGTCCACATTGCTTGGAAAAAGAAAGATCCTCCAAGCGACTGTTCCACCCTTCCACCTGCCTGTCTTCATTTCATCCAAATCTTAGTAGGATAAAGTCTTTTAAGGTAACTGTGTAAAAGATGAAGGCAGTTTCCACTCCAGAGTCTCCTCTCAGCTTCCATACGAGATAAAAATGTAAGAACTGGTAGCATAACAGCTAATCAACGTAACGTCATGTCATCACAGCTGTCACATACTGTCACCAAATGGAGGAAACTACATACGTTTCCTATTTTCCAATGACGAGTGGAATCAAGTCTGACGAGGATCATCAAGATGAGTTTCCTTAATCTTTATGTCGAAGAGAGACAGGGATTCGTGAAAATCAGGACGTTCCTTCCCTTCTACTTTCTACACCAGTGATTTCCTTGTTAGGTATGTCAATGTAACGTCGTAGTATTGCACGATGTACAATACAAATACTGAATCTTTCATTTTTTAAGATGAAATTCCAATCATAATTCATTCCTGTGCAACGCAATAAGACTCCAAAAATAGAGGTCTTTCACTGTGATGTGACATGTGATTTAGCCAGTAGCACTGTGGAACAATGGAAGAAAATGACTGTTCCGACTCCGACTTCAGAGTTTCCCCATTTTTAAAGGTGCCGTAGCCGTAATGCAAATGAAGATAACATAGAATAGAAAAGAAGCCAGTGTTACGAAGCATATATAGTATAAAATGGCACTTTGAGTGAAGTTTAAGAATGAAAAATTCTGAATGAGTGTTCTTGTATAGAAGTACTATAGTTATTACGTTATCAGGCATTTTGCATGCCATCATGCGAAGTCGCAGTTACTAAACTTGCTAATGTGTTTCTGCATCTACTTTACTTTGAGCATACTTGGTCTAATTGAATTCCTCCGGAGTTCAAGAGTACATATATAGTGCAGGGTAGTTCCGAGAAAATGATAAGGACGCAACGAAATGGACAAGTAAATGTGACATATCACAAGTGCCCTGCACAGAAATGGCAAGAAATGTGGGTTCTCATGGAGTGAAAGTAGGAAGAATGTGGACTAGGAGACTAAAAGAGAAAAGAGTCTGCGGATTATTTGTGAAGACGTGCGACTGTGATTACCGAAAGAAGGAGTAAAGAAGACGAACGAAGAAGAGGAGTATAAGAAGAGAAACGAGACGGGAGCGAGTCCAAAACCAACCAAATACACCAACGCACCGAAGGAACGAACGTTGTGCTTTTTCCTTTCTTTGTCGACTTCAAAAAGCTCTCCTCATAAAAATGTACAAATGGCCGTGTGCATCCCATTCCGCACGACTTTCACTTCAATGGACATGCACACGGCCCAGCGACCAAGGCAGAAGATCCTAGGATTCTAACAGCTTTGTCTGTAGGGATTTGCAACATCTCCCTTTTTCTTATGCCCAGTCCACTTGGTCGTTTTGTGTTCTTACATTCCAAGAACCTGCATCCTCACTTGACCGAGCCCAATACACTCTTCCCAAAATCCTACAGCAGCGACGAATCCGAATTTTTCAAATTTACCTGCTTGGTCACTTTTGCTTGTCGTGCCGGGAGCAATTTCGGAGTTCGGACGTTACTGACTACTACTTACACTGTTGCGTTAGATTCCCATAAAAGCACACTACACCTAATTTTATTACTCCTATAATGCGACCATATCAAACGCTACACTGTCCTCATTTCACACCTTATTAAAATTGGTAGAAGATGGAATCAAGGCATTTGAGACAGCAGTGTAGAGTGTAGTGCTTCAAAGCAAGAAGAAAGTGTGGCACGGTGGCTTCGGGTGTTTTGTCAACTGCCGGATTAAAAAGTTCTTCTTACTAAGGTTTAGGTTTTCTCTTCCGCACTACAGCTTCAGGCATGAAACGACAAAAACCCTTTCCTTATAAGTTATAACCACACTTATAAGACGCAAGGGAGATCTGAGAGATGTAAAGAGACATTGATTCACTTCCCCGTTTCGTCCAGACGGTTAGGATTTTGAGGGTTTCATTTTGTACCAAAACGTACTTCTATTTCCATAGAACAGGAGCAACGTCACTAACAAACACAACGTGCCTAAATGAGACGCTGTCTCCCTACATGCTTTCACTCCTTTCTTCCCTCTTATCGGATTTTTGATCTTTATGCATTTTGTAAATGGCCTGAAGCAGTTCCAAAACAGAACAGTTTCTATCGTATAGTCTTAATAAGATGACTATACATCAGTAAACCTTAAAGTTTAAGCAGTACAAACACTGGATTATAGACAATGTTGTTTTGTCCTCTGAGTTACCGTACAAGAACGAATTGAACCTATTCAAATGCATAATGATGAACCTTTCCAGACCTTTATAACGTTACCTATCCTTTGCACTAAATGGACCATTACATTACATTGCGTAGTGTACATAAATCCAGCAGACTGTGCTATGGATGACGACGAAGGAGACCAAATGAATTCAAGAGTGGAAGAGATTATGCATTTAAATGGGGAGCTTTGTCACAAAATTGAAATAGATCTCTTGCGTACGCGACGCGTGTGCTTCCGTGCACTGGAAACTGGAATTCCTTTAAATTATCCATTATTATATTATACTGGATTCTTTGTGCCCGTCAGTAATTGTATGTACCATCATGTCTCATGTTTTTGTCTACGAATTCGACAGACAAGTTTATACAATAGTTTTAAGTGGGATTTCAAAATCAAAATCCCATTGTCAAAAGTCAAGCTGTTTACCACTTGATTTTGAATTGCACCTTGACTTGTTTTGTTGTGTTTCAATCCTAATCCTTATTACGTGCAAAATTATAATCACGATCGTAATCGCATTCAAGTATTACTTGTGAATCAGTCTAATATAGAACTTCTAATTTGGAACATGCTTTATCAATTGTCCTTCTCCTTACCTGTGTGTTTGCAATGACGATGGTTGAGCTGAAGCGGAAGCTACACGAAAGAACGGACGACAAAGATAGTTTTTCAATCGTTTTTGTAATAATTAAATAGAATGACGACAGCAGCTGCGTCACAAATGTCATAGAGAAAGACAAAGGAATAGAAAATAGAAATGTCTCACAAAGTCAGTATTTTGAATGATACTTGAACACGCAGAAGAATTTAACAAAATTGGGCGAAAAGTGTTTTCTTGAAATGAAAAAAACTATTGTACGATTGTGTATCAATCATTAATTTGTTAGCAGACGGGACACGTTGGTTTCAACTTTCAATCTTGTATTAATCACTGAAAAATGAAATGAAAATAGTACAAATTACGTTTTTGTTTGAATGCTGTAGAAATTAAAGTCGAATTTCTTTGCTTTTCGGTTTTGAATGGTTAATCATCTCTGCAGAGTGCGGTGGCAAAAGGAGTTTTCGGGGCGAAGCGACGCAATGAACTGACTTTGTGGAGAACTTCGGTTTTCTCTCAACTCTTCTCACACTGAACACTGAAGCACTCTTCGTTCCGCGTCTGTCTGGGTGCCCCAAAAAACAGTACAGGTGGTCCATCCAAAAAGTCCAAAATAGCCATTTTTCCACGACGTTACAGTTTTTCGATTCTTTCTACAACTTTTATAGAAATATGTGCTCGAAAGATCTTTCTTAGTCTTACATCAAAATTGCCCTAGAGCAAGTATGTAATTCATCAAGTTTTTTTCGTGAAGACACCAGGTGAAAGTGACAGGTAATTAAAAATCATCTGAGGTTAGTCCACATAATTTTTTTCAAATGTTTTTTAAAACTTACTTTTTAGCAAAATTATAAGTGTGTTGGACACGGTGAAAAGTATTGATTTTCTTGCTTATTAAAAAAGTAAGATATGCATGTTTTCATTTCGGGGACATGAGCACATCAAAGAGAAAGTGATTTTTTCAATTAGGTTTCATGTTCTTTAAAAGGATTCCCTTTTTAACTTTTTCTTCGCTTTACAAAAAATGAATTTTAATGATTTCCTTAAACATTTGACATTTCTTTATAGGTTCATTTTAGGGAGGTAACAGTACCGGATCATTTTTATAGAAGCATATTACTACAAGTAAAAAGTGAAATATTGCAGAATAGTGCTTCTTTACTGCTAGCCGAAAAGATGCTTTGCTCTGCATTCTGCATACGGATGAAAGAAGGAGATAATGATACCGTGAGTATTTGACACGTCTTGACTTAATGATGCGGATTTGTGCGGACGATGCACCTTTTTATGTTCATCTGCTGTTTACCCAGTAAACATTTTATTCATGGCCGATCTATTCGCCATCCATGGTGCCATTCATGTCTGAGCCATGGGTTTTGGCACTTTGGCCATGAAAGGCCCGGTTGGTCGAAACGGAGATTTGCC